>JANEHU010003983.1:0-57490 GCA_027563435.1 Nasonovia ribisnigri
CTCGGCACCCCATTCTAGATGACTAAGCGTTTTAATTACTCTTAGGTTTTTGTAGGCTGATTTTTTGGTTTTCAAAATGTGAGGTTTCCATGTTAATTTAGAATCGAAGGTAAGACCAAGAATAGTGATGTTTTCAGTAAAAGGCAAGCAGATGGTATTTAAGTAGATTTTGGGTATGGTTATGTTCCTTTTTTTGGAAAAAAGGATACATTTGGTTTTGTGTGGAGAAAAAATAAAACCTGACTTATGGCACCATTTTGACACTTCATTGAGGCAGTCTTGTAGTACTTTAGTTATTGAAGAGATTGAATTCCCTCTAACGAAGATGTGTGTATCGTCAGCAAAGATAATTGATTGGATTGGTTTAGGTATGAAGTCGGGGAGATTGTTGATGGCGGTTTGAAATAGGAAAACACTGAGCGGAGATCCTTGAGGTACTCCATTTTCTAATACAAAGGTGTTAGAGGTGTAATCCCTGATTTTTAATTGAAAGGTTCTTTGGCTTAGGAAGTTAGTTAGGTATTTTATCATATTACCGTGAATATTCCATTTTTTAAGCAATTCGATTACTCTGTAACGCCAAACAGTGTCATAAGCTTTTTGTAAATCTAAGCTTATAAGAATCATTATTTGTTTATTAGCAAATGTCTCCAATATTTCTGATTCTATTTTTACGTGGCAGTCAGTGGTGGAATGGTGCTTTCTGAATCCATGTTGGAAAGGTGACAGAAGATTATGTTTATTCGCAAACCAATATAGTCTGTTATATACTATTTTCTCTAATAGTTTGCTCATGCTACACAGGACAGAAATTGGTCGGTATCCGGTTGGTTTGAATTTATCATTGTTTTTTTTGGTATAGGGGTGATAATAGCATTTTTCCATTTGATTGGTAATATCCCCAATCGCCAGATCTGGTTGAATAGCTTAAGTAGTAGGAGGTTGCCACTTGGGGGTAGGTTTTGTAAAAATATAAAAGGTATTTTGTCAGAACCACAACTGTTGCTCTTTTTACCTAGTAGACCTGTATTTAGTTCACTTACTGTTATCGGTTCATTTAGAATGTCCCCTAAGCTTTGGTTCTTATATATGAAAGGAGAATTATTAGTTTCTGTTTCTTGTTTATATTTTAGGAAGTCAGAATTTAAGTTGGCATTGCTACTATTTGAATAGAAGTGATGCCCAATTGACTGGGCTATTGTATGAGGGTCGGTATGAATTGCATTGTCTGTTAAAATGGTTTTAATTTGTACCGATGGTATCCCTTTTATGATTTTAACTTTGTTCCAAATTTTCGTAGCTGACTCTTTGGAATTTAGTGTTGTGGTGAAATGTATCCATGATTTTTTTTTTCATTTTTGATTAAAAATCTTACTTGTGCTTTGTTTTTTTTAAAATCAATAAAGTCCTGGATTTGTTTAGTGCGTTTGTATTTATTAAACGATGTCTTTTTATTTCTTATAGCGTGTTTAATATCTTTATTCCACCAAGGGACCGGGGGGCGTTTTCCAGAGTAGCTATGTTGTTCAAAATTATTTGCGGCTGTATCATAAATTAGTTTACTAAATTGTTCAATATTTTCATCAACAGTATTTTCATTAGGAAAAAATGAATTTATTAGATTTTTTTCGATTTCAGTTTGGAACTTGTTCCAATCAGCATTTGATAAATTCCATTTAGGGTTACGGGTGTGTATTTCATATGGGTTGGTATAACATACGGTTATTTTAATTGGGAAGTGATCACTACTAGAGAGCTCCGGAATAACGTCCCATTCTAAATTGGGTGATATTGTTGCAGAGGAGAAAGATAGATCAATAGCGGAAAGGTTGCCATTACTGGAGTTCACTCTTGCACTTATATATTATACAGTTACTTTTATCAAACCGTTAATATCTGAAATCAAATTTTGATTTATGCACAAAAATATAAAATCCTAATAGATACTCCCGTTGTATTTCATCTATCTGACTGCCCCCAAAAAAGTTGTCACGAACCACAGCTATAATACTACAGTTATATAGCTTAGTAAGTTAGTTAGTCTCGTGTCAGTCAGCTTAAATTCTTCTTCCTGTCGAGTAGTTCATCACTATTGTGACCGCGTCATTTGGGTTGGAAAAAAGGTCCGTCCATTTGCATTGGGTGTTCATCATTGGGCATTCCAACAAGTGTTTTTCGTCCTGGACGCTTCCTGCACATTTACAAAGGTCACTATCTTCTTTTTTCCATTTTACTAAACTTTTCTTGGTTCTGGCTACCCCCGCTTTCAGCCGATTGAGTATTTTCCATGACTCGTATTTTAGGTTATGTCCTAGTGGTAGGCTTTCTATCACTAGTTTTCATATCGGTTCATTGACTCTTACTATACTTCTTTCTTTCCACATATTATTTCGTTTTGTAATCAGGATGTCTCTTTTTGTACTGTGCCTGAAACGCTGTCTTGATTTAAAGCGTTTTGCCGTGACTACGCACCCGTGTAGTGGGTACCTTGAATCGTGATTGCATTTGTATCTTTCAATTTAGGTTATCGTATCGTTGATCTGCCTACATAGGGGTTGCTATGCCACTTAGAGTATGAAGTTTATGTATTAACTTATGTATTCTGTTGGTCTGAGGCATCCTATTATTATTCTGGAAGACTCATTAGGTACCATATCAATGTTTTTAGCATGTGTTGATGCTTTCCAAACTGGGCATGCGTATTCGGCGCCTGAGTAGGTTTTGATCTTGGCCTCTGTGAGTTTTTTGTAAGAGAAGTATTTTAAAATATTGCTCTTTTACCATTTCTGCAATGGTGATTTGTTTTTGAGGTGTAAGTCCCTCTATTTTGAGGGACACCAAAGTCAATGCTGGTCCTGATAAGGGCAGTTTTGGTCGACTGTGGTTGGTAGGATGGGCTAGCGAGAGATGCATATTTAGAGTCCTTTGGGGGGAAAAGAAAAACACGCAGCTTAGCTCTAGAAGCTAAAACGAAAATTGGATACCATGTAACACCTTATAATCTTTATTTAACACAAATGATGTTTTCTAGTGAATTTGTAGAGACACCTGGCAATTCAACACGCTCGCTGTAGAATGTGCTTATTTTTAAATTTGTATTGAGTGACTAGTGTAGTATAGGTAAATACACTTGTATAAAAATAATGTTATTGTACATTATAATACTTTTTTACAATCATCCCTAATACAATTTAATTTTGCCTTTGGTTTTAGCTGAAGGATGACTTCTATAATTAAAACTAAAATTGTTGACGCTCGGGTGCACACGTATACGTACTGCATGTTCTACTGTTCACTATAATACCTATGGTTTGACATATAAGTAGATCAAAAATTACAAGCAATGACAAGAACTATAAATTATCATTGATTAAATAATCTAAAATTATTAAAATATTTATCAAGTAATTATACGATGACCTGAATGCCAATAATATGTAATTTATTTTTAGTGCTAATTCTCTTTCCTGGTTGATAAAAAAAAACAACTTAGTTTTTTTATACAAAATACATTTAAGTTTTTGTATAATATAAAAAGTTAAGTCAGTCAATGTGTTGCAAATAAATTTTAACAAATTGTACCAACAAATCAAAAAAAAATGTCTGTATAATATTTCGGATAAGCATTTAATTACGTAGCACCATCTATACAAAATTAAAAAGATCGAGATAAACTATAGAAATCTCTTTGAGAAAATATATTTCCTCTTAAGCAGAGAATATTTTTTATGAGGGAAATTTAGTTAAATACATAATAATATATAGGTAGAAATCAGGAAAACTCAAATGTGGTAGGAAGTATTTTTTAAAAATCGGTTAGAATGCAACTCTGTTATTTTCCTTTTCAAATTTATTTAATGAAGACATAGTTGTCACTTGTAAATTCATGTATATTTTGTTTTTAATCTTAAGAGATAATAAATTATCGTAAAATATATTTATAACTTAAATATACTTTAAATACTTTATAGTCACCTATTTATGAAATATGAATTAGGTATAGTGACTTGAAATTACGTAGTAGGTACGTAAATAAATAGTATCAATTCTTAGAATATATAACAGCACGTACAATAAAAGCTAAAAATAAATTCATTAACTATTAAAAGAAAAAACCGAGGTAATAATGCTTGATGAAACACCTTATTAGCAAAATAAAATGCTCATAACTAGCTTCAAAATTAAAAATCGTAAGATGACGTAAAAACACAGGTCATTTTAGATTCTGAGCGGAACAATGAATGTATTGATTTTACAATGATGTGTGTTTTTTTTATTCATGCCTATCATCACCTTTTAGGACAGTAAAAATGCTTAGACTTTCTTCAACAGTATCTTCTCTGATAGGAATGTGAATCTAGTTGGTATCTACTTTGGAGAGTCAAAAGTAGAAAATTCCCAATAGTTTTCAAGCGCAACAAAAACCAAAATAAAAATTAAGGGAAAACGGGAATTTTTACGCAAAATTGGTTTCGACAATATCGATTTTGGTTTTTGGTGTAACTCTAAAACAAATGACCGTAGATACATGAAATTTTCACTGAATGCTTATATTAGCATTTTATATTCACAATAACATTTTAAAAATATTTTAACTTATTTTAAGCTGTTAACAGAAATTTTAAGTTTCCAATTTTTTTAGTTTTTTTTTCTATAAATGAATAACATTTTAGTCGTTAGGGAAAAAAGCTTGAAAATCTCTAATACAAGGCTCCTAATATATCGTTACAATAGTAGTTGAAAAATATTAATAATACATAGGTACAATTTTTTTTATAATTATTTAAAGTTAGATTTTTGTCAATATTTATCAAATTTAAAATTTAAAAATGATTTTGTAGTTAAAAACTTATACAATTTTCAACTTTTATAGCTAAGTGTTGAAAGTGTAAAACAAAGTTCCACGTAAGTATGTTATTTTGTAACTAAAAAATCTCAAAAATATAAACACATAGTTTTTTTATAGTTATTTTATGATCAAATTTGGACGAAATTACATATTAAATAACCAAGAATAACGCTTTTAGTTATTTTGTTGTAATTTTAATATTAATTCAACTTACCGGCTACCTTATTAGTAACAAGTAATAACATTATAAATATAATATAAAATATCCACACTGTCAAACCGCCTCAGTTCAGAATCGTTCTACGTATACAATGATATTATATCATTGAATTAAAATTTAATACCATCCATTGTACAGTGACCCACTGGTAACCTACTGCACATCAGAGCGACATCCACTTACCCACCCTTTTTTCTTCTTCTGTAAATATCAACAACATTGTATTTGTTGGGTCAAAAAGCGTGAACGTTTAATACAAGACTCCTGATATATTATTACTATATATATTACTATAGCCACTTATTTTTACCTTTAAGTTTGATACTAGGTCAACTCACTCTAATATTAAAGTTGACAACACAATATATAAATCCAATTGGTTTCACTGAACACGTCTTATTGAAACCGGCCAGCGGTGGGTAAATATGCTTTCCGGTATTAATTAAAAATATAAGAGTTCTTAATTTGTCTTTGTATAAGTTTAACATTTTCATTCGTCTGAGGGGTAATTCACCAATTGCGGAGATCAACCTAATTGTTTAATTCTAAAATAATACGAGTATTATAATACATAGATGTAATTACTTATCTAGCTGTATCCGTATCATGTAATTGTATTTAATTGCTTTAAATACTTTGTTGGTAGCTACTTATATATAAGATTATGACGTATGTTTCCACGAGATAAAACAATAATATAGTATTCTAGCCAAGTTTTTACTTTACTGGATATTTTCGACATTTTTCAAAATTCTTCTTTATTGAAACGTTGGTGTAATGGTCGGAAACGCATTTTTTGTGCAGAAGTAGTAACTGCGCATTTTACTCATCTGCTAAACCGATTAAGTACCTACATATAGGTTCGGCGAGGTTCGCATTGATCAAACAGACGAGTATTTAACGATGTTCGATCCGGAAAAGTACTGTAATTATTACACACAATATGTATGAATAAAACAACTAAGATATATTTTATTCTGGTTCGTCATCGTCCCGTAAGAAATGTATTGCCCTTGTCAAACATTTAAACGCGTACCATGTGCGATACTAAGATAGTAAGATAGGTGCGCACTTGCTAAAATATGATAAAATATATGATTGATATCAATACATATTTTTATAGTCTGCCACGTGAAGATAAAAAATCTATGGCTATATAATATTATAATATATTTTATAATACGTTCCCACATTGTATGTAAGTATTACGTCTTATTCGCGAGGTACTATGAAAATCATATCTACGTTTACGTTTGACCGTAGGTAGTAAAATTGTTAGACACTGACTGATTCGACGATAGAAAAATAAGAGTCCATGATACCAAAACTATACTTATTTTAAATCTATAAACCTGGATTTGATAACTGTTAAAACGTCAAACATAAAAGTCAATATTATTATGGGATTGTATTGATATTACAAATATACCTAAAACGATTAATAATAATAAATAGCTACAAGAAATGTACAAAAAAAAGTTTAATGTATTCACTATTCATAATTCATATTACAAGTGTACAGTTATATAACTATAGAGACAAAGTACAGACAATTGTACAAATATTACTTAAAATTTATATATAAAAAAAAAAAACATTGATGGAGCACCAATTTTTATTTTTTTAAGGAGCTTTAAATAGGCAAGGCAATTAAAAGGCCTTATGTATTACAAAATATATTTTAAATATAGGTATTTAAATGAATTTATAGCGTAATTTACAAGTAATTTCGAGTTAATTAACACTATACCTATTGTTTTATTGAATATAACTACATTTGTATGAGTAAAGGAGAACCTTCAATATAGATTATTTTTTTTTAGGTAATTTAAAACAACAACTTTTAATATAATTGAACAAAAACCTTAAACTAATAAATATTTACAGATAAATGGTTTAAAATTGAATTACTCCATCGCAGAAAGAAAAACGTTACATTACATAACACGTTTTTTATTCGTAAATACAATAGTACAAAATATGGTCATTCTATGGTGACTATTTCCTTAGAGATATTACAGGTAAGCAGTTAGCAGTACTATACCATTGTACGAGTAGAAGATTTATAAGTGAAGTAAAGGCCCATGGCGCCCTACGGAGATTACACCTCCTAACGTTTACAAAATAATAAAAGAGTTCTTAAATCATCTACGATTTAAGTTTAATGTCAACAAGTTTATTTTTATCACTTACATATCTTATTAAACAAAATTAAATCTTAACACTAAAAAAATAAAGGCCAAAACTATATTAATTATCTTAAATTTATGTTGTTTAACTGAACCAAAAAGGTCAATTTTTTTTTAATGCCTTGCGGTGAAAATATATTATAAAACATAACTACAATGTATAATTATGTATATGCGTAAATATTTATATATTTATGTATATTTACATGTAAAAATATGGGTAACTTAAAATTTAGATATTTAAGTCTGTCAGGAAAAATAAGGAAAACTGGATTGTACGTCAAAAGACAATATACTATTAATAGTATACCAGTATATAACTCACCTGACTAAATAACTATTAACACTATTTATATATTATATTCTACAACATTTTTATTTGGGATTGGGTCAGTGGGGTCGTCATTTAGACGCCTGCAGATGACTCTATTTATAACTACAAGTAAAATACACTACTTCACATCTAGGAAAACAATATTCATATTTTGAAGGAAAATTGTATCACAACCTAACGCTGTATTTCCCATGTATGGGAAAACATTAAACGTTTATGAAGATATTTGTTTTCAACCATGACGATACCAACTTACAGTTGTAAATTAAAAATCATAATATGGACATTAAATCACTGATTTTGAAACAGAGTTATTTTACAGTTAATTTTCACGGACGTCTTAACTTATTTACACATATTACACACGATATGAATGAACGAAGTTGTGATTTAATGACATTAGGAATAAAATTACTCAATCATATATTGTTAACCGTCAAGATTATTTGCCCTTGGTAGTTCCTTCTTCCATCTGGAATGCTATGTTGTCCAATCCTAGACTTGAAAATTGTCCCGAACCTCTGTGAGTCTGTGTCCGTCTATCTAATATAGTTTTCAAGTCGAAATCGTGCGAGGATATCCTGAAGTCCAAACTATTTTTTTTCTTCAACGCCTCAGATTTCTTTTCTTCGTCTCTGATTTCTGCTTCTTTTTCTCTCTGTTCCTTTTTATGTTCATTGTACATCCATCTATTATACACAAACACATATTAATATAAATTTATATAAACCTATGTATAAATAATTATGGGTAATACAGTTAATAATCGTGTTACCTAACAGTTAGGTTAACATATTCTAATCAAATTATATTGTTAGCTATAAGTGTATCAAAGCCTATACTGAAACCTAATATTAATTATTTATAAAATCATATTTTTTTTTAAAACTTGGAAGGTTGCTCTGTTGTCAAGTTTATATTTCTTCATTGAGTAGGTCACTATAGGACCCACATGGCCACATACTTGGTTGTGGGCCCTCCAACAATGGAAAAAAAACAATCGTGTTCTTACCCTTGTTTGAACATTATAATATTGGCCTCATTGGTGTTTATAATTACTGACGTATAGGACCCGGGGCCGTACTCACCTGCCTCCCCTTTATCCGGGCCTAAACGTGCACCAAAGAGTTACAAACATATTACATTTATATTAACAACACAGTTTAAACTAACTAATTGTTGAATTTGATGATAAATATTAACTAAGTGTTTTTTTAAAAAAAAATATTTTTATAGATAAACACCATGTAGGACATCAATTATACTAACAGAAATATGAGAGCTGCAGGAGCAGTTAATGCGCCACCGAGTAAGAAAAATGCTCCAGGAACCGTCTTCAGCGTGGCCTTGTACACAGCACTGTACATTGGTCCATAAATTAAGGGCACCAGAGCTTCGCATACGCCAAAGAGCGAGTTCACCTTGCCTGAAAGTATTTAAGTACGATTAGATACAAGAAAATTGATTTTAAAACAACCACTGTTACCTAGTTCATCTGGCGGTACTAGTTTGGAAATAATTGATCTCATGGCGATAAATGACGTGCCGTTTACAATATCAACAAGTGGTGCTGTAAAAATAATATTTTTATCATCACGAGTTTTTGTTTTTTACATTTTAACAAACAATTAAGTTTAGTTTTGTTTTGAATAAATATAAAATATTATGGTAAATAACTGATAATATAATTATTATTTTATTATTCTCATAAAAATTTTATTTCTCGGAAGCATGCAATATAATACGAATCAATTACAATTAACTTAACTATTCTTAAGATGATTGATTGTGTCCGTCATGCAAGTTGCAAGTGCATGATACAGCAAATTTACACTCAGCAGTTCACGTTTAGCATCGTTAGTTTTAATACTAGAGTGAATTGACCAGTAATCAAACTTAAAAAGGTAACAACAGCGTTTGCGTATGTGCTTAGGTTTTTTACGATACTATTTCAATTTTTTAGGAAAGTTATGAGTTATGAGTATGCTAAATATTACAATCTAAAAATTAAAATATTTTAAAATACCGACGTAAAAATTTAAAATTTAATTCAATTCTTTCCTATATTTAAGTTTGACCATAGGTCAATTCACATTAATTTTGAAACAAACTAAGTTAAACGTGGTTTACTTAAATTAATTTACTATGTTACGAACTTGGAAGTTAGAGACAACAAAATGCTGGTTTTAATACATTGTTTTGAACAAGTTATGAAAGTAATTATTTTAATAAATAAATAAAAACCAAAAATTGAATTTAACATACCTACACTCTTTATTTTGGTGAATACATCTCACTAAATGGTTATCGAGTTGAATTAAGCATTCTTATCAGTATAATATTATATTTATAATGGTTTTCTTATCATAAAATTGAATTTTAGAGCTATATGAGATTGTACGACTGACTAATTATTATGAACATCATAGGACAATTTATTAATATAATAGTCACCTATTTATTTAATTTTCACATTAAAAAATGTGTATGTGTTGTAAATAGTTGTAATACATATTATTTTTTATAGGCAGATACACATAATAATATTATATTCGATTTTAAGAATCTTGTAATGTTATAGTTTTGTCGTAGCATTAATGCGGTTCATTTTTAGCAAGTGGTAAATTAGTAGGTATACCTACTTTAATACCTTACTATAACATTTTTATTAAATTTTTTGTTAAAATATCACTAACCCAAATAAAATACGAAATCCGTTGTGGCAAACGCGTAAACGAATCCGGCCAATATTTTGCTCATACATGATATTACTCCTATTAAGGCGTCGTCGATTTGCAGCATATGACTGAAGACTCCGACCGAAAACATTGTACCTGTTTAGATACAAAATAAAAACAAAACGCGAGTATATTTTTACTAGTGTAAAAAATAAAAATATTAAAAACTTAGAACTTTAATTGGTGTATACATTTTGACGAACCTACAAGATTAGTTATCATTGAATACGTGGAGAACATACTGTAGTTCACTTCGTCCCAATTGAATCTTACACGTGTAAACAGATACATCACAGACATTTCACCTGCAAAATATTTAATATTAGGTATTTTATAATTTATACATTGAACTGTTGATTCACAAACCAAGTACCTAAATATATTCACTCGTGGTACGATGTAATATAAATTTATCTTATTACAAATGATATACAACCCTCATAATATTTCACAATGTTTAAAACTTCGCGGAGTTCAATAAATTATTATTGATAGTAGTAGTTGTAGTAAAATGAATAGTAATACGGTGAATTAATATTTGAATAAACTATGGAGAGTTTCATTTCTCAGTGAATAAATTTTAAATTTTTTTTCATTTATTGACATAATATGTTAGAACTTATATAATCCACGGTCAACGTTTGGTATTATCCAAAATAATACTTGGCTCTTATTTGACTATTTGAGTACAGAATAAATATTAGTGTAACTGACAAACTAAATTATAATTTATATAACTAATAAGTATAATTAATATAAATTATTTATATACGTAATTTAGTTATAGTTAAGTTATATTTACATACTTGAATAGAGAAATTTTTTTTTTTTTTTAACAAAATTTATAGAAGTAATAATTATTTAAAACTATTTATATATTAACATTTAACAGACAGCGATTAATATTTTGATTACAAGTTATAAGTTTTCAAAAAATTCAAAAGCTTTGTTACGGAGTCGAAGGTCATCGTGATTAAAATAATTATGTTGTTAAAATTTTAATTTTTCGTTGCCATTGTTTTTCTTACTTTCTCCTCTAACGGGAACTGTTCTATTTAAAAAACAACCATAATGATGGTGTATATATAGAAGCTATAATATCATAATTGTGTAAATTTGACTTATAAATAACCTCCAGGTAATTACGCACAATTTCATTAGATTAATATTACTACTATAGGTATGTTGATACCATGGAAAATTAGAATAAGGTTTAATGAATAAAATAGAACATTTTTATACAATTAGTTATAGCTACTGTACTACTAAATGTTTGTATTACTCTTGAGTAAAACTACAAATTATAAGGTTCACATAAGATATATATATGTAAGTAGATTTTCAATTTAAATAACACTCACTACTATATAGTACAATTTCTTATGCATTATGACCTATAGGGGATATCCGAGAGGGAAACATATATTTGTAATAAAAAAATACGTAAGTGTTATACGAAGCATAGGCGGTAGCGATGATTAGATATGCATCTCATTTGTATTTCATATAGGAGAGGTTGATTTTGCTTACAGGTTATGTTTTAACCAATTTATATCCGGCATAGTATATAACGTCAATTTTATGCCTATCGAATCAACCTAATAAAACAATCTATTATCAAGCCGTCAGCTTTAAAAATTTCAAGGTCGATTTAACAAGTGAAAAATGAAAATAAATTGTTCGCTTAATATAAAAAAAAATAATAATACGTTCAAGCATATAAATTTTTTGTTTGGATTTACTAACCGTGCAAGGGGCCCATTACGACGATGACGACAACCATCAAAGCAATAATTCTTAGTCTTCGGTTGTACTGTCCTTCTTTGAATGTCACTCGAACGGCCTCTTTAATATGGCTCAGGCTGAAAAAGTCCTTGAGGAAATCCACACAGGACGTGTCCCTCTGTGGCTCTTTACTCTCAATACTGATCTCTGGTTTCGTTTCTTTGATGAAAACCATGCCGTATACAAAAGCAAATATGTACAATATTGTGGCTATGATGTACACGCCATAAAATCCGAGTTCTCGGAACAGTACACCAGATAACGCAGTACCTATGGGCACACCTACAGAACAGAAAACGTTCACTATACCGATTCTCAACGTTCGCATTTTCACCTGAAAATCAAAATGAACAAATTAAAAAAGTGTTGCAATTTTAAATGTGAATCTCTGCAATGGAAACACTAGAAAAAACATTTTGCGCGTGCTTTCTTATGGAAACGAATAACGCACGGATTGTAAATAACTCCACGAGGAAATGACGACTCTACGATTTACACCTTATATTATCATGACAGTATTCAAATCACAAATATGAATTTACGCGAAAATTACATTGTTGACAAGACTATGATAAGTTAGGTTAGGTTAGGTTATAACCTAAGTATATATAGGCACTTGTCTTTTATACTAACCGTAGTCACGTCTCCTACATAGCTGAACACGGCCATGAACATGGTCATCCATCCGCCAGTCATAGCTGGCGGTATGGACTCCACGAGCCCGGCAACCTCCATCGGGAGATCGTAAAAGTAGTAAGTACAGACCAACAGGCCGATGCTGGTGAGGAATTCACCTATGATTGGAATCAGCATGCATGGCTTGCGCTTGTGGTTTCGGTCGCTCCACGACCCGACGAATATTATAAGCACCGACGGTATACTGCTCTGCAGAATCGTCTTCCATATTATCATGTCGGCCACCAGTTCTTGCACCACCACCTCATCCTCCTTCGTGTAGTTATCCATCGTTCGACTCTCCAGCGCCGAGCACGTGAAGTTGTCCAGCCGGAGGTTCACCCGGCACGCCTTCTGCAAGTTTAGATTCTGCGTGGCGAGAGACGCCAGCACGCTGGACACTATATAGCATCCCAACATTGGCTCCACCGTACAGTGTTTCAGCATGAATTTGGCTTTTGACATGATGTTCATGGCCTGCCATGATTCGTGGTTGTCTTCTGTCTTCTGGCGTTTTACCCCGCTAGTATCGTAGGTCATTGTGTTTTCGGGATTGTGCGGAACAGTGCTCAAACGCAGCTATAGGTTAAATCGAATATTCCGTCAGCAAAGTACACTCCAAGTCTGGACTCAAACATGTCGTCCGAATATCTAAAACCAAACATAGCTTAAGTTTAAACAGTTGACTACTCATTAGTCATCACTCATCTTTAAAAATAATTATTGTAGATTCACATTTTACCTACATTTATTTTAAAAATAAAATAAAAGCACGTTTAAAAATAAAACATAGATATCTACCAACTTCTACTTAGTCGGATAGAAAAATTGTATGAATATTATGCAGGGGATATTTTATCAACAATGTCACATTTAAATATTTTTAAAGTAATTCATATTTACAACACTGAACTTTATGAAAATAATAGAATGTTTACAAAGACTAATTTCAGATCAATCGACCTTTTACTTTATTTAGTTAATTTTTAAACATTTTTATGTCAAGAACACGAAACCTAGCAGAAAATTGTTTGCCGAGTAATTATAAAGTACTATAAGGAAGAACCATTGTAACGGCATTGAGATTAAAAAACCACAAAAATATCTTCGGCAACATAAATATTTGAGTTTAAAAACAATAATAAAAATGATAGAGAAAATACAACAACAAATTATTATTAACCGACGTGATAGATTTGTGGTGATATTTAATTATAATCGGGCGGGTCAATGGTCCACAGCAGTAACTTATAAACATTAAACAATGACCTTATGACACACTTTGTGTAATACCATTAAGGTGACAAACTATCTTGTATATAATCATGATCATTCTTCTTTCTCTCTTCATCTCTTTCACTCTTGATTATGTTCTCTCGGTCTCTTTTTATATCTCCGATCACGTAAATGATTTAAGTTTTATTATTATTTTTTTTTTTATTAAATAACGTATTCTTAAAAGCACGTCGAAAAATAACCGAATAAATCATAGTGACCATTAGTGATCGTGATATTATAAACGTTTGTCGTCTATAGTATTACACCATAACGGAATTAGCCATATCAATATGAATAATACGAGACAATAATCCGACGATTTATGAAGACAGAGGGGCAATTAGGGTTTAACTTTAAATTTGTCAATAGGTATATTTCTTTAAATAAAGTGATCCTCTGAACGTAAATTTGGGATGTCATGAATTTGTAAAACAGTGACAACAATTAATGACATTTGTAGTGTCCTCAAATTTTTATTTTTTTTACAATTTACTATCAGTTATTGACACTGTATTATATTGTATATCTTGAAAATTGATAATTTTAATTAAAAAAAATACATTTCGTGGTGATTACAAGTTACAACCTCCCTCCTGCCGGTAGTGCCACTGTGTGTGGATTAGTCAGTTATATACATATGTAATATGTAATAAATAATATATTGTGCTTTCAAAAATTGGACAACGGAATAAATGCAACTCATTAATAGTTGAACATTTTAAAGCACCTATTAACTATTTATGT
Source organism: Nasonovia ribisnigri (assembly GCA_027563435.1). Taxonomy (NCBI): domain Eukaryota; kingdom Metazoa; phylum Arthropoda; class Insecta; order Hemiptera; family Aphididae; genus Nasonovia; species Nasonovia ribisnigri. The sequence goes on from JANEHU010003983.1 coordinate 14,813, forward strand.
ATTTTATAATTACTAACAATAATTATAATAGGCATCTCTACCTAACCTAACCTATACGTTTTAAACAATTAAACGAACTAATTTTAGATTAGCGCTTGACAAATTAATCCAAAATAATACAACTATATTAGAACTAAATTAGTAACTAAATTGTAATACTTAACCATAATTCACTGACCTGAAAATAGAAAATTAAATTAAGAATTATATTAACCTTGAGTTTTGAATCATGCCATTTGCCTAAACCATGTACCTACCTCAACATAACTAATTCAATATTTGAATGTTGTATCTATTTTTAAATCGAATTGTATAGGAAAATAAAGTAATAAAATATATTTCATACATAAATGTTTGAATGACACTAGTTTTTCTTTTTTTTTAGCTTATAACCTTTTTAGGATGGTTTGACTAACTGTATATTTTCTTTGTACCAGTTCAGACTATTGTGTAAAAGGGAATTTTTTAAATGTACAGTGGTTTTCTGTTGAATTTTATTTCAGTATAGTTAGTAAAACATAAATGGGCAATAAAAAAAAAATTATAGGTAGGAGGTACATTATCTAAACAAATATTTTTTTAAAAATGAAATGTAAGAATTTATTTGTAGAATGTCTAGACACAAGTCAAAGAAAATATAGTCGTTGTGCGTTTATAGTTGTATATAGTTCAGTAAAAAAAGTCTATTTAAGATAAAAATATAGTTAATAAGTGATACCTATAAATATTAAAATATTATACATTTTATGCAAGTACTCGAGATGCAAACACAGGTGCCTAGGATATACCTATTATTCTTCTATTCGACCAATTTTATTATGATCGTATTGTTTACAAATGGTTAACAACATTATAACAATATAGATGTAACTCATAATAATATAATAAAAAAATAAACAATAACTGTATGGTATTACTAACTATTATTATTGTTAAATTAAAACTTCAAATCGTTTAAATTAAAAATATTTTATGTTGTAAATACGCCTTTATCAGATTATTATATCGAATGATTAATAGGTATTAGATTTATATACATCATATAAAATTATAATGTATATACATCGCAGTAGCTCCGTTAGAGGCTAAAGTTTATAGTTAAGTAAAATAAATCTAATTTTCCTAGAACCTTCAAACCTTGTAATTACACGTTTGTAGATTTGTACAGATTAAACACTTAAAAAACATTTTTGGAAAAATACGCGTATTGTCTACCATATTATTATAGTACCATGCACAAACACCATTAGACCCAAGCACAATACGATCGGTCTAAAAATAACCATTGCGCATATTTACATAACATGAGAATGGTATATTATTTTCATTGTTACCACAATAAAATATAATTATAATTACTTTTATACCTATGAGCAATTAATAAACATCGAGTCTTATTATCGTGTTCGATAACTAAAAGTAATTAGACGCATACGGTGTTTGTAGTTAGTAGTCGTGAGGAGATTGCAACCACCACATTGACCTACAAGTAATATTAGGAACAGTGTACATTGAACATATATAATGTTATGCCTAACCTAGTAGTATCATAGGTATGTATCTTCGTCACAATATTGTTGTTGTCAATAGAAACCACGTATAACTACAGCTGGTATTCTAGACCATAGAGGTCTACACGTTAGGTTTGACGTAATATTAATATCCCTCCACAGAAATTACGCTTTTATAATAAATGCTATACTGTGGCGAGCCGAGACGTTTTTCAAATCATTTATAATATTATAGTACCTATAGTGTTGATATCATACATTAGTATAGTATTTATAACCGATGGTAGGAGGTACTAATTTACAATAATTTTATAATGTACATGTAAATACATTATGATGTAAATGCCATCATATTACAAATTTATCATCAAGTGGAATAAAATATGTTAGACCTTAAACGTCTAAATATTTTAATTTCATTACAAAAAATACCTTTTTAATGAATATTATTATCCAAAGAACTTGTTACTTACTCGTTTATTAATATTAATTGTTCTCATATTATTGAGCTGCATTTTTACCAAATACCTATATTATTTTAAATAGTTGTTTATAATTTATAAATTCTACGGACCGGTACCTAACAAGGTGAATAGTTTTATTTTTATTACAGCTGTGTAAATAATAATATAACAGAGTTCAACTAGTTCAAGGCTTGATGATCCGGCAATTAGTGTACTATGTTGTATGCGATATGCGAATCATATTATTATGTAAACCTGAACAATTCAATTTATGTTTTAAAATAAGAAAATGTCTTGTTAATTAAGAATATTAAATGGTAACACTTTTTAACCATGTCGCTCGATCGAGTAGATACTACATAATATCAGTTTGGATTGACTTCTCTCGCTTTACTCATAGATAGATTAATACAAATTTATCTTTTTTTTTTAGCGAAATTGTTTTTGGTGTAGGACTTACCAACACTAAACTTGCTATCCTAAATGTTTACGTCACCATATACTATTGAATGAATTTTCTTTTTATAATTTCTACCAATTGTATACGTTTTCCACACAATAGGCGTATGTGACTTGCCAATGTAGATGTATCATTTTCATCTTTATTCGGTTAAATAATAACTATTATATTTTAGTTTTATTAATGTGTACAAATAATTGGGCCACATCTTTATTGAAATAAATAAAATTCCATTGTTTGTAGGTAAGTACAAAATATTGGTTAGGTATTATAATATAGTATTTTGTACTATCTTTTGAGTTGTCTATTTGAATATCCATGTATTAAAAATTTATCAGTGTCTATTTCATAAAATGTAAATGGAAATTATTCTGCTGCTAATTTGTGGAGGCTTGTGAAAATATTCAAAATTGCTAATTTTAAAATTAATTTTCCTAAAAATATCGATTTCGTTAAGATGAGTGACGGAGTTATATGTATTTACTTTATTATTTAATGTCGAATACACCCTAGAACAACGCATATAATTTTAATATTAATCAAAATTAATATAATATGTAACTAATTCTATATAGAATGAGATGATTTAAATCTATTCTATTGAGTCGCTCCCTGTTATTTACATCATGTTTCTATTGTAGTATTGTCTTCGAACCGTAACTCTATTTTATTATTATTTTGCTTTGCATATATTATGTTATAATGTGCTCGTAAAATATCAATTAATCACACAGGTCATGATATCATGAAAATCTCGAAATTGACCTTGTAAAAAACAAAATCCGTAACACGTGAACCTACTTTTAAGTTCCTTTACTTCATATCTTTGATGATATTAATAGTCATTCGGTGAGATATAATATATATATTTAATATATTGATCATCGTTGTGCTAAACTCGGGAGTTCCCTTAACCTCGACACTGCAGTATCTATAAATAGTGTCCGTCCACGAAAATATGGGAAAAGTTAGGTGGGGGTAAGTGGTTGGGCTAAACTCCCACCCACGCAAAATATGTTGTTCAAACTCGAACCCGAAAATGAACAGTCAATATCAATATATTTCCGGCCAACGCGCATAATTAAAAATATAAGCCACCCCATAGGCCCATAAGTAGGTAAAAACACCGGTATAGACACACGTTATTACCTTATTTTTACGTTCTTAGTTTAATGGAATTTTAATATAATGAATACCATACATCATACCACTGAATAATATTTCTAATAATTATGAGTTCATATTGAAGCTTATTGTGCTGCAGAGATTTGACGACTGAGAAAGAAGGGGATGGTTTTTAAGATAATGTGTGTTCTGGTGTTCGCACCTCTTTCCTAAATATTTTATTTGAAATCTAAATGACAGTGAAAAACAATTGGTCCATCTACACATAGCAGAATACTGAATAGGTACAACACGTATTATACATATATAGTAACAGATAGTTTTGTTTCATATTTTACCAATTTTATTATAGTAGGTACAAATAGTTATAGGTAAATATATAAATACTATGTGTGTGTAATTTTGATCAAACTCGTTGATTAGAAACATTGAATATTTACATCATCAATGACAACAATATTCTGTCCTTGGCCCCAATCAAATCTTCTTTACTTTACTTTTTGTGGTCACAAATCACAACATTATAATATTATTCCTCAGATAATAATACTCATAATTAATTTGAGAGATTTAATTCACAATAACTGTGGATTAGTAGAAGAATTTTTTTAGTACTAAGTTTTGTTACCTACCTACTTAAATCCTTATTAACCTATTTATAATTTTCAATAAAACATGTAAACAAGATCCTATAAATTATACAATCATACAAAGTGATACGTTTCATAAATAAATATAAAAAAAATAGAGTATGTATCAAATACATTATAGAAAAACAGTTATTGTACCACTTTATAATAATATACATTATTATTATTGTTACATGGTAGGTTTTATAAGAACATTTGGAACTTTATAGTCATTTCTATTTAGTCTTAAAATAAAAAATAGTTCCATGCAATTGTCAAAGTGTTTATTTTTGAAAATACTACATCGGAAAATGTTTTCATTACAAATAGGCAGTCAAACACTTCCATTGTCTGTTGAGTTCACAGATAAACCAAGGACGTTGGTATGTCTCCTCAATAATTTCAAGAAAACAAAAACAATTCTTCAACAAGAAAACTCATATATATTAGTTTATACGAAAAAATTCCAAGTAAATTTGAGGAGATTTTGTCGTGTATAAAGGATGTCATTACAGACGAGTTCTAATTTTTAATTTTAGTTTTTTATATGCGCTAAACAACCTTGATAAATAACCACACTCAGTCCCCTTATTAAATTAACTTTGACAACAACCGTTCGACGCCGGTAACTAGTAACGTGGTCCATAACCGCGATGTTTCGATCGTTAAAGTTGATTTTTGAGTTTTTGTTACAAATACACGATGGTATTTCCTGTACATGGTAAATTCATTGTTTTTACATTTACATTGTAAGTGTCAACCTATTATCCCTGTTAAATATATATATATATATATATTAAACCAAAACCATATCATTTTAGAAGTATTAAATGCGTATATATAAGTAATGTCCAAACCATACTGATAAATAATCAAGAATTTTCGATTTACTATCTAGAATGATGTGAAGTTTTTTTAATGGTAGGTAATAATGAATTAAAATAAATGTTTTTTATTTAAAGGTTCAAAAACAAATTCAACAAAATGCCATAGTAATATTAATGAGACATTGAGACGTATGGAGAAGGTACCTTTTTCTTATTGCTAGCTATTTACTGTACACATAATAAATGAACATTGATACAAATATCGGGCATTCTGGATGGAATTTAAACTAAAAAGATACTCATGAGGACTTGCAATTCGAAAATTCTAAGATTATTTTATACCATGATAGTTGTGCATTTGTGTCATCGTTGTAGTCCTGAAATGTACCTATATTAAATTATGCAATAAACAATCAACATTCAACGCGTGTTAAATTTCTATTATTGGCAAAAACCCACTTCTTCCCGATCACTGCAGTCTACAGTCCATAAAAATCGGACGCGATAAATGCAGTGAAATGTTCTTCTTCGAGTGGTAGAAAAATAAGGCAACTTATAACTTAGTTTAAACAAACTCTTTTGCTAACGGTGACGAAAATATTTCGATTGACATGAAATTTCCTACTTAAAAGTATTAAAAATATACAACCCGTCCGTCCCAACTTACGAGTACCTACACTTTTTGTACGTTTAATAATCATAATCCCGTTCTTTTTGCCCATTTTTGAATATAAAAATAGTACTTTATTATTAATATATATTTATATCTGTAAATTATTTAAATTGTATTAAAAAAACCCCTAAGTCGCTTTGCTGTATAGTAGTTAGTAGGTGTCGACTGTCATTATCAAGTACATCACTGAAATGTGTTACTATTAATTCAATGATACATCATTCCATACAAAAATGATTCTGAGCAGAGATCAATGATGTCATCCAATATTACTAGGGAAGGATGTTTTATTAACTATATAGAATTTATATTTATATAAGTAATTTTTCTAACATAAGTACAATATAGGTACAATAAATATTATAATATTATTTATTATTTGAAATAATTAGCTGCTATCAACGTCGTATAGTATTAAAAACAGACGCGTTACTACTACTAAACTCCGTTTGAAAATGTTCATTGTAATCATAGCATAAAATTAATCTAAATATAATAATAAACATTTCATTGTATATAGTAAATAATAATAAACGTAGTGGTTAATAGTGTCAAGTCCCTACGTTTAATAATTACTAAGTACGACAATATAATTAAACTTATGCTTGAACTTCAATCGCTGATACAAACAATGATGTTGCTTTGTGCTAAACTTTTAATTTCTAGTAAAAGAAACTTATGAGGAATTGTGTTTAAATTTGCTAGCCAAAAAGGCTCAACAACAAAATAGAAGAGCCAAAATATTTTAAAACGTACCTATAAAATGTCACGAAACTACAAGATCCCAGTATAAACGTTTGGTGAAAACTTAAGTTTATACATTAAGTTAATCATTTTTGAATTATACCCCAAAAACTTAATCAATTTTGTCGAAAAATTGTTTCCCGTAAATGTAGAAGTTTTCCTTAATTTTTTTTTAGTTTTCCCTAATTATTTTGAAAAATACTTTTAATTTTGACTTCCCAAAGTAGGTACCACCTAGATCCATTGATACCAGAAACCACTCTCAAAGTTTAAGATTGAAGGATTCTTTATACTATAACAAGTGCCATTTAACACAAACAAAAATAATAATAACTCATTTCATTGTAAAACCAATACATTCATCGCTCCGCTCAGAAACTAAAACTGTGTCAATTTTTTATTGAGACGTCTGACCCACTTGCTTTTCTTCATCTTAATCATTATATCCGTTCATATTACACAACAGGATAACAAAAACCCTGTGTGGGACTGTATATTAACTGTCTAAAACATGACATATAGGTTCAAAATATAACAGTATATTTAGAGTAAAATTGTATAATATGTATTTATGTAACAACTTAATGAAATCAGTTGAAAAATATTTTATTTTAATATTATTTTTGGTATACACTTATTCATTATAAAACTATAACCTTACCAATATAATACTTTCTTATTGAATTGTAATTTTAAAATACTGTTTTAACAAGTTTGCAAGATTATTTTTAATATGAGAAAAGTAAAGATAATTTAATAATTAATATATTCATGCATATAAATTCTAATTAGTTGTAATTTAAAAAAAAAAGTATTTTTAAGGCGTCATCATATAATAATAAATCGAGATGTTTTTGAATCAATGGCTTAACTGTTCATATTATTATTATAATTTATGATGTATCACACTTTTATATGTGGTAATACAATTATCTAGCTATTGTTTCATAAACAAAAATGAATGATAATAATCATAATATGCATTAATAAGCTGCATCGTGTTCATATATTTAAACCTGTCAGAACTTAAAAAGTATCAGCTACATGTTCAAATATGATAATGTAACTTATAATAAATTATGGAAAACTCATTATTTAATACCATTTATTTTAATGAATTACCTATCTAATAAAAAATATGTATTAATTAAGTTCAACTTTATATCGAACAAGAAACTACACCGAATAAACCAATGGATATAATATAATGTGACACTATTCAATTTGAGGTATAAAATATTTTCAATTAAAAAAAAAAAAAATCATAGATAAAGCTGGATAGCGAATTAAAATTATGACCCGTGTTGCTCGAAATAAATAATTTACTACGCGTTATACTTTTAGGGAAATAACGTGGCTAATCGATTTGAGAAGTACTTTATCAAATATCAATGTAAATGATTCAAATTAATATGTATATGAAATGAATTTGTTCAATATTTACGTACATTATTTTTATAATATTATTATTACTTTTATATTTACATGTATTAAGGTCAATACAATATATTATTAATAATAAAAATAACAACATAATGATTATTATTGTGTACCTTTTTGCCGCCTTTATTTATTCCAAACGTTTAAAGAGACAGCCCAGCTGGATCTCATGAGCGGAATTCTCAGATAGTAAATATTAAATAATAATATAGGTACGTCTCGTATATACTATATAGGTATAATAGTTAGATTGACAATGATAGGAAACTGAAAACACAGAACTTTAAAATGGCATTTGACAAAAACTCTGGGACAAATTTTCTCCTACTTGCCGTATAAAATAAAAATATAGTAATATTATAATGTAACCTAACCTAACCTATGTATTATACTGCATCCACGTTGAGATTGCTCGTTCTGCGACGTATTTAATTTTAAATTGTTCTGGATTGAAACTGTATAGCGCATTTAAATACTAACTAGCTATAATATGTACCTAGGTATATATACTATATATGTATTAAAATAAGGTACCAAAAATAATTACGATGTCGGCAGCTATCAGCACATTCTTGTTTAAATTTTTTCTTGTGCTTAAATTTATTGAATATAATATACTTAATATTAATGAAAAATGCTCAGGATCCATATTCGACTTGATAGTTTTGAATTAGTGCGATAAAAGTACGTTCACCGGATTAATGAAATATAACACGATATAATTTTAAATCTAATAAAAAAAAAATCATCACATTTTAACTTTAAAAAGTATATTAATACAACAATTGCACGCAATTTACTATAAGTAATTTATAATTTATAAATACTTTATAAATGGTTTGATTTTTTTTGTTCAATATTATATTAAATACCTAAAATATTGTTTGTTGATAAATTGTATACTATAATGTACCGACTTAATACGAACCATTATGTACCTATACGTTGTAAAACATTAGACAGTATATTATAGGTTGTGGATAACAGTGTTAAGTTTTATTTAGTGTCACAATAATGAGAATAGTTTTATAATATTATAACGAAAAAACATTAATGAATAGTAAAATGATAAACATAAAATATATAATTAGATACCTGAAAGAGTCTACATTAAGTACCTACTTATTATATTTAATTGTGGTTTTAAACAGGAAGAAAATATTATTGTCTTCATAAAACTATCGATCTTATGACATACTGCATTAGTTAATTTGATGGTACGAACAATTTTGATAAACATCATATGCATATTTTGAAATGATAACATTTATATTCAGTGTATATAAACAATAGACGAGGAATTTTTTCTTAATATTTTCGTTAGAGGTCCACATAATTAACTTTTATTGTTCTATTATACTGAATCTGTGAATATACCAGAACAATGTCGTGTTATGACATTCGACTGAAATAACAATAAATCGGTAAAAATAACAGTGATAAAAAATATTAAAAATAAAAAATTATGCAATAGTCCGTTAAAAAATGTGTCGTCGTTATTAATAGGAATTTATATTTGTAAATAATAATTGTAATTTAAATAAAAGTGTTTTAAAAGAAAATGTATTATTTGGTAAATGTACCTATACCTAGTCTTGTAACTAAAAAATAGACTAGATCAAATTATTTGCATACACGTAAAAATGTGATTTAAACCCCGACTATCCTTATAAATAGAATGTTATACTATGTATAAATAGTTGTTATAACAAATTTTAAGGACTAGGTATATAATAAAATAATGACTAATAAAGAGTGTACATTTAATAGATACCTTACATATTGTTACATACACCAGTGAATTTATAAAAAGTCCTCGTATAGATTCTTGTACCTCAACAGACACTAAATTGATTGAGGTCTTTATAATAAAAAGAGAAATTTAGTTCCGATCTTTAAACCCTACTGAATAAGTTTACCTAATACAAGGTTAAAATAATTTATTAGTTTTAATACGAAAGTAATGTAAGCTTAACTACATAACATATAAGATATCACTTACAAATTAGCTGGATTTATATAGGCATACACATTGTACCTACAACCTACCTATACAATATATAAATTAAAATCTTTTTCAGAAAAATTAAATAAACTCACATCAATATACGTATAATAACTTACAATTTCAACTATGAAAACTTAAAACCAATTGACACCATAACAAGACCAAAAACATTTCTAGTCATAATTCTTAGACGCTAGTGACTTAAAACTGTGTATAAACATATAAAAACCAAACCGTAGCAAGTCGGTATACCAATCATAGGAGCGTAGACACCTAGTGCAACAATTACATGCATTAAAAGTCCGTGGAACCCAAATAAAATATCGTTTATCGTATATTTTAGGTGGACTGTAATAATATAATATTGTAATGTGTTTATACGGACATTTAATTCAAAAATGACATTAATGATTTTCACATCCATATCGTCGATATCCGAGCATCACAGCAATAATTAAAAACCAAATAAAAAACCTTTAAAGACAACAAATTATTATTAAATTATGTCTAATTATTGAAAAAAAACAATATATTATAATGTATCAACTAAAAAACATATTAGTCATAATATTAAAACTAAGAGTTGTCTTACCTTTCGTCCGAAATCACGACGATTTGCCGGGTACATGGTCCAGTGTTCGCAATGGATTCCGAAATCTGGAAAAGTCAATCGGCTAACGGCTTATGGCATAGTTTGAAATTGTCTTCACCAATCAAATGCTGTAGTGGGTATATGACGATATATTTTTAAATCGAGAGTTGTTGAATCAGTCAATCCGTCGCGAAAATGTCACTTGATATACTATTTGTGGCCGGTGTACAACGATATCAAATATTATTTTGTATTCCTGATACGACGTCCCCTCGAAACGTATACAATATCGTATACTTCAGCTGGTATAAAAGGCTAAAAGGTACCTTTTTAGTATCAACCGGTAGCTTATACCACGGTCACGTCACGTACGAAATATACGAAATTAATAAACATACAATAAGTCATTTATCATTGGTCGTCGCGGCATAATAATATTAAATCGTGAACGCGTTAATATGTGTGTGTGGACCATGCACGGTCACCGATCGACGTTCGACTTGTGGCTGCTGTTACGCGCTATACTACTATGGAAACAATTGTGTATCCACGAGTCACGCGGAAGGCTGCTAATTTGTCGTCACTACAATATGATATACCTATTCGCTGCCCTTCTGTTTCCTCCCCACTTCCGACGCGGTGGCTCTTTTACATTTCGATTGTACCGTGACGAGCGGCGGCTCGGTGAATGAATAATAATAATAATAATAATATTAATATTATTATAACATTAATATTATTATGATATTATATAATAATATGGTATGAATGCTTTGAGAACAAAATCAGAATTTTCATCTACTGCCGGAATCGTCGTATACGATACGACGATAATATTATTATGCGTTATTACTTGACAGATTCATCGGCGCCGGCTGTTCAAACTTTGGCACCGATTTCTGCGCGCTCGCAAACTCCGATCGGAGAACCACGACCCAATTACCCGTGTGTGGTGTAGGTGATATACTTTGAAATTATATGAATATAATTTATAAGTTAAGTAATTCAATTGCATATAATCATTATATAGGTGAAAAACGTAAAAGAAAAACAACAATTTATGACGATTGCTTTTTAGGTATACCGTGTGATGCAGGACAGAGTCATATAACAGCAGAGCAATGTAATTTTGAAAGAAATACTTATACAGCTATAATACGTCAAATAATACTTTTATTATTACTAGTATTATAATTATAATTATCATTATAACAGTTAGGTGCCCACGATTTTTTTATTTAGCAATCTAGAAATGAGAATATTTTATATTCGGATAATATTGGTGTAATACTTCAAATCACGTGTACCTTTATATTATATGTTGGTAAACCCCGAAATGAAAAAGTATTAACATAAGCCTGCAGTGTGTTTATTAATATTTTTTTTTGAATTTGAATAAAAATACATATAATTTTTTCAAAGATAAATCCACAAATTGGAAAGACAATCACGCAATAGGTTAAGCTCAATAAACATAATTGCACAGGTTTTATTATAAATTTTATAAAAAGAATACATCGAACCCATAAAATAAAATAAATAGTTCTCTATTGTACACCCATGTATTTTAGTAGGTTATCCGTCGATTACTATATTACTATAATATGATATTACCTATATTATGTTGTCAATACTCTCGTATTCAATCCAAAAAATATTTTAAAAGTACTTAATACCTACCATTTAATATTGTGACAGTTTCAATTTAATACGCATTTGAATTGTATTCATATTAATCAAAAACTTAGTCATGTTAATGTACAATTACAACTTAAATATTTAATAATTAATGATGAATATCATTGCAGTATTTCACACATTCGTATTTTGATTATTTATCTTTAAAGATTTAGAGAGAATTTTATTAATTGTAAATTTAAATTAGGTCTAATATGTAAATATATATATATATATATTTTAGATTTTACAATGATGTGTGTTTTATTATTTATTTATTAATTTTTTTTTTTGTGCCTGTGTACACGATAAGTATAGTTGAAATAATGGTTCGATTTTCTTCAACAGTATCTTGTTTGATGGGAAAGTGAATCTCGTTGGTACATTCGGAAGGTCATTTTTTAAAATTTCCAATAATTTTCAAAAGTGCAGGGAAAAACAAAAGAAAAATTAAAGAAAAACGGGAATTTTTACGCAAAATCAATTTTGGATTTTGGTATATTCTAAAACAAATGACCGCAGATACATGAAATTTTCACTGGTCGTTTATATTAGCATTTTGTATACACGAAAAAATTTTCCAAATATTTTGAATTGTTTTGAACTGTTATGGACGTACTCAGTTTTCTATTTTTTAGGTTTTTTTTCAATGAATGTCAATTAAATGTTATTTGTTGAGTAAAAAACTTGACAATTTAATACAAGGATCCTAATATATTATTACAGGTTCAGGACATTTGCGGTCAGGACATTTGCGGTCGGCACTTTTTTCGTGCCATTTGCGGTCAATTTATTTCTGTTTACCTGTCTATAAAATGTAAGGTGCTATATAATATTATATACCTACTAAATATATATTATATTATGAAAATGTTTTAAAAAGTTTATTATATTATTATTTATACTGGATATACCGATTTGTGATACAGCCATTTGGTTGATTGTGGATATTCGATGTCATTATCGATAAGGCGATAATAATAAGTTGTAGTAAACAATTTTACCAAATTTACACCATACATATAGATATAGGGTCTACGAATGAAGAAATCAATGTAATTCCTGTGATATATATTTTACTTCCGAATAAAACAAAAATGGTTTACGAACGTTTATTTTTATGATCAAAACACATCTTCCAAATTTTAATCCTGAATCTTTAACATTAGACTTTGAAATTTCGGCTATTCAATCAATTATACAAATATTTCCTAGTGCTCAAATATATGGTTGCAACTTTCATTTTAATCAATCACTTTGGAGAAAAGTTCAAAATATTGGATTAGCAAGTAGTTATAAAGATAATGCAGATATTCGATTACACGTTAGAATGTGTTCTGCTTTAGCTCATATTCCAATTGGTGACATAGATGAAGGTTGGATTATTATAATGAGCAATTCACCTGATAATGATAAGCTTAGATTATTTTATTGAACAGTGGTTGGAAAATCCAATTATTTCAAGAGGAATGTGGAACTGTCATAAAAGAAGACACAGAACCAATAATATTGTTGAGGGTTGGAATAGTAAACTTAATAAAATATTAGATACACCACGACCAACATTTAAAAATTTGTATACCTGTCTTAAAAAAGAGGCTGAAAATTCGGAACTTTTATATGCAAGAAGCTAGGTACTTAAATATGGAAGGTAAAAGGAGAAAAAAGATGTACATACAATTAGACGAAAGAATTAAAAAAACATTAGTAGAGTATGAAATAGATAACGATTTAGTCAAATGCTTAAAAAAAATAGCTTTTATTCAAAAATTAGAATAATGTTGTAAATTGTGAATGACAAATATTATTATATATGTGCATTTTTTATAATAATTATAATAAGGTTTTCAAAAAAAAAAGTATATGTTTATTGTGTAAGTAATTGACAAAATATATTATTATTATATGAATTATTTATAATAATAATTATAAACTTTTAAACACGCCAGTAACAAAACACTGCCAGTCCTAAGCCTGGAAAAGTGTGAAGGGAAGTTTAAATATAACTAAACATATACCTATTAGCACAAAATAAGTATATAATATTATATATTAATATATTATATATAGCACCTTAAATTTTATATAGTCAGGTAAATAGAAATAAAATATAAATTGACCGCAAATGGCACGAAAAAGGTGCCGACCGCAAATGTCCTGACCGCATCGGTGCCGACACCATTACAATATCTTTTGAAAAATATTGAAAATCTACTGTCACAATTTTTTTATAAGCAATTAAAGTTCATTTTTATCAAAATACGGCAAAAATCATGAAAATTTACAAATTATTTTCAGTTAGAAATTCATAAAAATTTTTCCTTTTAAATCAAAGGTTTGAAAATTTAATTTAAGATTCTTCATAATTTTGTCTACCTTTTTCAACAAAAAAATGTCTACCTGAAAGTCAAATTAAATTTTTATGAGCGTTTGAAGTTCAAATTTTTACAACATTGGAAAATCACTCAATTTCTCATGTAGCTCTTTTCTTATTTTACTGTAATTCAAAAACGAATAACTGAAGATACTTGAAATTTATATCATAAAGAATCATTTTTCGTATACAGTGACATTATATTTATATAATTACATTCAAATTTAATACCATCCATTATACACATACCTGCCCTTTCTAATAATATGATACACATATTTTGGTATGTTCAAAGTATATAAGATAATAAAATTTGTTTCCAAAACACTAATTTTCATGAATAGTAATCGTGTTTTTGGAAATATTGTGTTATATAATTTTAATTAATTACAAAACAACATTTTTGACACTATATGTTTTAACTTTGTATTTTTTATTTTAAATCTTTATTTTTTGATTGATAGCATAAATTGAATACATATATTTTTTTTATTTATAAGATTTCAACATAAATTATTATATAAATTACATTTTACATTTTACCTTCAAAAACTAAATGATAAAAATTCATTAATTTCATATTTATTCAACATTTTAGAACATCGATTGACTTTTTACCATATTTATTTTTTAATCTGGTTGAAATAAATATTCTATAAATTGGACTACACATAATATATTGTATAGAATTCAACAGGATAACCGGAAAGCATGTTAAGTCACGTATTACTACTATTTCAGTATTAACTATTTTGGGGTTAGGATTTTTCTTCTTCTAGATTATTATTGCCTATAAATTTCACTATGATAGTATGATATACTGCACGTGTTCTTAGTTCTTCGAATACATTTGAAATAACATCGACTTTGATAAATGTATGACTCAATAGAAATATAACTTTAACAATCGGTCAGCAATAATCAAAAAAATTTGAAGGTGAATTAAAAAAGTTCGTAAACTTTTTTTGATAAAAATATAATCAATATCTATATCACTAAATCATATTATAAGTATTAATATAGTATAAATGTATAGTACATCAAAATACCATTAATCAAAACTGGGGAAGTCGCTCTGCTGTATATTAGACATCAAGTGTACCTCTTCATTATATTATATGCAACTTTAATAGATACTACCACTACGATATGTAATTTTTAATTTAATTAAATATCATAGTCACAGTGAAAAACGATTCTGAGTGGAGACGGTTGTCAGCCTATTTGTCTACAAGATAATTAGCGATTTTGGTGATTTTGACTAACGTTGTCAACATTTTAAATTCAAGCGTTCATAAGAAAAAGAGCAAGTTTATGGTTCAATGTCCTTCCAAACAATGGATAGTTTTTTTTGAAAAAGAACTCGGTTTATAAATAATCGAAAAGGATTTTTTTTAATTTAAGCTATTGAATAAATCTGGTTAAATTTAACTTTTTAATTAGCTTATATTTTAGTTTACAAGGTTTCTCTCCAAATTATAATAAAATTGGCAAGTAATCACAGTTGTTATAATAGAACAAATAGGCTTTTAATAATTAATAAGAAATTAGTATGTATAATAATTGAGGTTGCTAAGAACAGTAATCAACTAAAAAAAAAAGTAAATGAAGGTATAAATGAGTAAATTATTATTTAAATAATTATTGTCATTATTATAGTTTACATTTTACGAATGTATTTAATTATTTCTATAAATGTATACTACTAAATATTAAATAATTAAATTGAAAATGTAAGTTAATATTATTGAATAAGAACATTTTAATGTAACATGAAACACAATAACACACTGTGACTATTGACTAACCATAACAAAAACTATAAATTCAACAATAAAATAATTTTAAAATCGGTTTACCCAAACCGTTTTTAAGTTACTTCGGTTATAAAAATTTATTGATAAGTATATATAATATAGAAAAAGAATATCTTGAACCCGGATATCTGCCACATGCCCATAAAAGGGTTGTGATTTTTTGATATTTTCTGTAAGACTACTTGAAAATTACAGAGTTTATTCAGTATTTATATAAATTCAAGTTTTTAGTGGTCAAATAATTTGACACTAAAATAATTGTTATATACGTGTTATATATGTTTATACGTCGATACAAATAGATACCTACAATTAAAAAAAATCTTTAGTTTGTACGATATCAGAAGTTATTTTCTTATTTTATTTTTACAACTTATCATGACTTTTCTATTAGCATTATTAAATTACTAATATTTTTGATAATGTTGTGAAAACATTAAAATTCCTAAAACTAAGGAAACACAATATACCTATGTTTAGGTGTAATAACCAATTCTAATAAATAAGTTACTTAGATGTAAGCATTGCATCATAGTTCAAACTTTAAAGTTCTATAGATATGTATTCTAACAAAAGAACTGTAGGTATTGTCTTACTCAATGAATTATATAATTATTGTATTATATTTTTTGATAAGTATACGAATTTTATCAATCTGATAAATAAATAAATAATGAATGAATATTTTTGATACTAGATACCTAGTTAGACATATGACTCAAACAAAGTAATTTAGATTCTGTTCATAATAAAATATATTATACTTTCATACAAGTTAAATATTTAATATATTTTAAATTCGTGTGAATGTACAGGCAACATATTATACAGAGCGATTGACTGTAAGCGCATGCTCATTGCTCACTCCTCTGCCTCTTTTATTGTTCACTAATGCATTCATCCAAATTCTAATTTTTAGAATTTTTAGTTTTAATAATTTATGACCTCATTTTCAAATACTTAGGGCCGTATTCATAGCAAATGATTAAGAATAAATATGTTTTAAGCTAATTTTGATAATTTAAAAAAATTAATTGTGATAATAACTAAAAGCAATGCTTAAAACATTAAGTAGGTCGTGACGAACCTTAATTTAAGTCTTAATTTTTCTTTCCTTAAGTCTCGTTTATGAATCGTTTATAAAACTCATTTGAGTCATAAGTAGAGCTTAAGCAATACTTATTCTTAAGTATCGACTTTGAATACAGACCTTAGATTTTTTATTCCATTCAATGAGTATCATAATATGGTGATGCAAAATTCGTTTTCTATCAAACAAAAAACCCCATATTTTCTGTAAATTATATGCAGTTAATTTTTTTTGAAAATGTTGTCCCATCTTATTGAAAAATTCAAGTTTCTGAGTAATTAAACTGTATGCAACTACTATAAGAATACTTATTATATAAAAAGTCCATAATAATGCTTTTACATAAAATATCAAGTTCTTACCTATATTATATTACTATCTAATATAGTAATATTTACTCTAATACTTATTAGTTATTGTACTATAACAAAATTTGCAAGCTATCAAACTAGGTACTATAATTTTGAAATCTTTAGCCCCATAAATGTAAACCATTAATTATTGACTATAATTATTATTTATACATACATTAGGTTTAACACTCAGAACTACTCTTTTGAATTTATATTTAGATGCGTCAACATTTTCAAAAAATTTTAAAATGAAAAAGATGATTCTTAAAAAATTGCAAAAATCACAATTTAAATAATTAAACTATTAATATTATAAAATATTACTAATGAAAAAATTCTTGATGTATTATTCTGTATGATTCATAAAAAATGTTATTAATTAATTTAATTCTTTTCTTACTTTATCCATATTATTTTGTCTTTTCTATGTTAATTCCTTAATTACTTGTGCTTATTGTAAATCATTACTTTACAGATTGTACAATTTTCTAGCTTAAAAAAATAATAAAAAAATGTTATTTTATTTATTTATTGTTTTCAATAGATTTTTAAACTATCATATCAACAATCAAAGGATAATAAAAAAAAGACTTCCCATCGTCATACGGCTAAGTCTTATCAAATAGATTTATTTATAAAATATGGGGAGATTTGCCTATGACTACAGGTTCATTGTTGAAAACCAGTGTTCAGGTGTAATGTCAAGTAAATTTTTTTAAGGGTTAATACTGGTTAATACTGGTTGCATAAACATTTACTAATCATTTAATAAATCAATAATAAATGAATAACCTATTATACGGGTACTTTAATATGATTTAGTGATTCAAGATTTGTCCATTACATTTTGACGAATCATTAATACAATAAATTGTTCAAGAAACCGGGTGGAATACGTATAAACCATTAGAGAGCAGACTTTGCAAAACTATATAATAATGTATTATTATTATAAACATATTATAATAATATAATGCATATTGACTGCAGCTTATTGTTATAATATTGTAAGAGGGATTTATTTCCCAAGTAATTCTTAAATAAAATAATATATTTTAAAGATGAACTTAATATCTAAATATTGGCGTGCAGGAAATTCCAAAAATACAAGAACGTATACCGAATATACGTAGGTAGCAGTCCACGTGCTGCGTTAGACCGGGTATTGGTATTGGTCCTTGGACTACAGCGGGCCGCAACAGTATAGGGTTAGGTCTTCGGTATCCAACATCTGCCGCTACCACCTCCACGCCACCATAAAATAAACAGATTCACACACGTGTTTCACCCAAAAAGCGCATTAAGGATAGAAGCTGTAGTCGATGCATAAAAAAAAAATTATAATATAGATGGATTTAAGATGCTTGGTTGTGAACAAGTTTTTTGAGAAATATTTTAAGCGTTTTGGAAGAAAATATACGATCAAGATTTACTAGGATATATTTCAAGGTGAAAATGACGTGTGTTTGAATGAGGCGAAAGGAGTGGTTGTAGATGTATCAATTTGGATAAATGTTTGATGAAAGTGAAAAACAGGTTTTCAAAACGTAGTTTAAATAAGTAAGTATGATGCACAGTCGTTATTTAGGGGAAATGATGTTTGAAAATCGTTAACCTACCAAACTTCAAAAAATCATAAATTCGTGGGTGATATTAATTAAATGTTACCATTAAAACGCTCACGTAATTTATTACATCTCTTAAAAAATATTCTACATTGGATGGACTCTTGTAAATATCATGAATCACGACGAAAATGTTTTCTAGTCATTAACAGAAGTGTTAAGTTAAAACCAACTAACAGGTTAATACAGTTAAAGTATAATACATTTACAGCCTATTAATATAATTTAACATAGGTGAAATATAATGGGTTTTTTTTTAAATTTGTTTATATAATTATCAATAATGATTAAACTTTTTTCAATCAAAGTTGATACCTACCTAGCTTGTAATATTGGGCTATAACATAAAAATAATGCAAACCAATTTACAATTTAAATAAAATATAAATATTAAGACAGCTATACAAGTAAAAGATTAAGAGAATCGTATATAAAAGTATTCATCTTGAAATTGAAGAATATTATATTCAATTTATCTTCAATTTGAAGTTAGAAAAATGGTAATTATAATACTTTGTGCCATTAAAATGTGTCGCATGGATAGCGAAAAAATAGAATAATAAAATTTGCAACATAATTGTATTTTATTGACAATAATAAACAGACGAAAATAACGAACGTTAAAGATACCTAGACAAATGTTTTTATAACTAATTTAGTATTATAGGGAACTCACAATTTTCGAATGTATATTAACGTGTTTAATAACGCGTTATAAAAAATTAATTTTTTTTCCTATCATATAGATTGCTTGAGGATTGATAACGTAAGTAAAAAACACGATGGACTAGACAAATATCGTTAGGTAAAAATGTGTTTTTGGTAACGTTACCCCTGATTATAGATAAGTAATATGAAAATTACATAAAATGAGATGGAAGAGATAAAGCATACACATAATGAGAAATTTTGACCACAAATAAATTTAAATGTAAAATAAAAAAAAACATAGGCATCTAGGTATTGAAAAAAAAAACAAGTAGGTAGATACATAAGATCAACAGAATTGAGCACATGTGACCATTTAAGTGACTCACTGACACTACATTTGAAAAAAATTATCAAAAATATTGGTGTCATTAGTATTATTAACCATTAGGTTGTTTTCATCAAATAATGTGTCACGATTGTTTTATGTATTTTTTTGAATACATTAATGTATCTTGGCCGTATTGGCCATTTATTTATTGTACTTGTTAGGTATAAATTTTTCATGTAAAAAAAATAATTGATAAACAAATCATAATACAATAAGTAAGGTAAGTAGTACAAATATACCACTTACCTTACTTACCAGTTTTTGTATATAGATATATTAAAACATCGTATTAAACAGTATATATTCTACTAGAAACTATTTTTTACTGTAAGACATTATGCAATTATTTTACAGAAATTCTCTATATCTTACATGTCAGTTTTATTTTATTTATTTAAAATCAATAAATTATGATAGGTACCTTCTCGTGAAAAAATAAATTTATAGATATCAATGCTACTACTATACATACGTTATAGCCAAGCCGATGTTTTTTGCAAGTAGGTTTACACTTATTAAATAAATATAATATATTTATCTTATTTAATAGATTTTCTTATTTTGTTGTAATTCAAAAACGTATGACCGGTAGATAGTTGAAATTTACACCTTGTGTTAATTTTAACAACTCTATACTTGATAATATTTTAAAAATATTTGGCTCTTATTTGAGTGGTTTACGTATATTTTCATTTTTCCCACTTGTAACCTACAATAAACTATACAGCATAGCGTCACCTACTTGCCCAACTTTTTTTTATACTTGGTTTGTTGACAAAATATTATACGAAATTTCTAGCATGGAAAAAGAACTACAAAAGGCATATTTTTAAATATAGCTAAACAAATTGAAAGCTTAGGTATTCCTACTTGTTAAATTTTTATTGAGTGAAGCAATGGTTTTAAGAATATTTTCAATAAAACTTTAGGTTTTTCTTTGAAATAAATGTAATATTATTTGTCGATTTGAATATTAATTTAAACTCAATTATGAATTATGATACGCAATAGTTAACGCATTATAAAATTAGGTACCAGAGTGCATTGCTCTGTACCAATATCATAAAAATATATGTCTAGTCAAACGCCACATTTTTTAATGATGTTTAAATTTAATAAAAAAAAGCCTTGAATTTTATATTTATGTTCTTAAAAGGTAACAATTAAGTTTGGCCATGATCATCTATGATAGGTACTTGAAAACTACTGATTTACGATGACGCTATAAAAGTAAAACAGAGACAGTTTTTGAAAAAAAACGTTCTACTTTTTGAACAAAATATTATATTTTAATCTTTAATGTCAATACTTAGTCAGCAAAAATAGGAAAATGATACTGAAATTATTTAGGTGATTATCTTGTTTTTAATCATATGTTTAAGCTCTTGTCGCATAGAGATATATTATTCCAACGGGGGCCATTTAATGTATGTATAATAAATAAGTAGGAAATTTTTTATGTGGCTGAGGGAGACATTTATGTACCCAAAAACTGATTGAAGTAAAATAATTTAATAGCAATAAAATAGTCGTGACAAAATCAAAAAGCAATATACCACGATACGCGTGTACCTATACCTAACGCGAAACATTTAACAACTTATAATGTGTAAGCCTTACAAACAAAATAAAAACATTATCGTGGACGCATTAAATAGATTTTATTATAGCTGCGCTAATACTATAAGCCGTGTATTGCTGCAAAGTTTTAAAAATATTTTTGTCTCTTCCAAGATTAATCCACTGACCAAAATTCCAAAAGATTATATAAAAAAATATTGTTCATCGAACATAATAATATTATAATGCTGTAATATTCCACGTTTGTAACACGTTAGAAAAGTTTTACAGATAAAATCAACTTATTTAATACCTATATATTATACATTGTACCGTATGGCAAATAATGTAAATTTAATTAAAAAATGAATAGTTTTGCTATCGTACAATCACCCGCAGGTTTAGAAAATAGATAAATTGTAATGCTGTCTGGCAACCGTACGTGACAAGAAATTTAATAATATAAATATTAAAATAATGGTTTATTGTTAGATAGGTGTTATATTATTATTATACCACGAATCAACTTTCAAACAAAAATTCAAGACAATTATTACACATAAATGCCGACACTTAAACGAAAATAATATTCAGCTGTAAAAGGAGCATAAATGGATCATAATACAAAATTATATCAAAAACATGCACTAGCTGATGATGCTGTGTGTAATGAGATGACGTCGTTGGTAGAAAACCAACATAAACAATATTAATAAAATACAACTGATCCCGGCTCGACATGACCTAGCCCAAAATTCCGTTCTAAAGAAATGGTTGTGTTACGACGAAATATTACACTAAAATAACGTTAACTTTACTCAAACTAACGTAATAATATGATTGTGCTTGATTAAATCAATACGTGATAAACGTAGGTATTATATATAGGTACGCAATTGAGAGATACATTTTTTTTATAAAACTGTAAATACCATACCTACCTGCAAGTACCTAAGAATCACATATTATACGAATGTCAACGACCCAACTGATGTAGAGACGTAATTAATAACAAAATTATAGCAATTAATACTGCAATTAATAAATTCGTTTAATGAAATTTCAAATTTATATACAAGATATACCTAATTCATATTTTATATTATTAAAAAAAAAAAACCCGACATGTTTATGCATATACTTAAAATGTATAACTTTTCGAATACACTCTTTTAAATCGTTTAAAACAGGTTTCGTGTCGTAATAATAACGTTCTTAGTTCTTTTCTTATTACACACACACTCATAATATATATTATGAAACACATTATAATATGTATATTGTATAATATGTACATACTATTCGATTGGCATTCCATAAAAATTTCAAGTATAACTACTTACACCGTCGAAAATTGTTTACTGTCCACGGGAGTGTTTATGTTATAAACTTCCGAAAAACAATCGAACGGTGTATATTATTATCTTAATAATATTATAATAGTAAAATAATAGAGTAGGTATAAGTATTATAATATGATGTCATGGTATATACCAATCATTAATATAGGTAGCTATATTTTTTATTGTACATCAAAATGTCGAACTATCCAATCGTACCGTTCGTCGTAGAACATTTTACGTTGACATTTTTTACCATCTAATAACTAAACGATATTTTACACAGTCGTGACACATTACATGTGTGTGCATGTAGTCTATATGAATGTCTAAGAAATGAGTTGTTGTCGGCAGAATCAGATTTATGTAATAAACTGTTAACGAGAAATCATAATATAATAGTTTTATACGATAACCATGTAAGTTGTCACGTTTAAGGGTTTAGAAACACGAATATGTATGATAGCGTACCAAAAAGTCCAATTTTATAGAGAAGGACATTTTGAAAATTCTTACTATTTCAATTTTTAAATATCGACAAGATATATTAAATTATAACAAATTCACCCATCTCTCTTTCCTAGTGTTTTAAATTTAACAAATAAAAAAGTCCCATTATCTTTTACCTGAATAAAAATTGTTTTACGAACATAAAATTCGTTTCTTTCATTCTTCAATTAAACCCGTAATGACCGTGACTAACTACAAATTATAAATTTTAATTTTATCTACTGTGACCTTTTTTTACTACTTCGAGTGGTAAATATTAAATACAATAATCCACATTCATAATACACAATCACCATTATTCAATATCATTAAGTAGGTATTTAAGTTTGTTTTCATTGTAATTCCGTAAGCATAATATCAAGGCAAGTAAAATGTATGAGGACCATATATTGTACCTACTCATTAATATTACACAAGTATACAACTTAAAATAATTAATTAAAGGTACCTTCCTGGTTGTGTTCTGCATTGTAGTCTGTTTAGTGTGTTATAACAGGGTCATCCAAATGTCTCGATTTAAAATATTGTTATGAATCCTATTTAAAATCTTAATGTAATCCCAATCAGTTTTGAAAAATTTGAACGAACTCGTTCACATATATATATTACAATATTATCATATGATAAAAATTATGAAGAAAAATAAATAAACTGTTACATCGAATATGATGAATGACGTATAGTCTTATAAATTAATTGTATTTTTTTTTTAAATATTCATAAATATTATGACTATTCACCCGAAGTTAATTTTCAAAAATAGCCGTAAAATCATAGGTAATAATATAATATAGTATATTATAATATTATCTATATTTGTATAATATACTAGTAGATCTATTGCACTTCGTTTAAACTTTGTTCAATTCGTTATTTATTATTCGGTGTATGGTATTCAAAACTTAAACATTTTCATCTTGAATCTCAAAATTCTTGCGCAAGCACCACTTTAAAATGCGAATTTCGGAAAATGTATTCTTAGTGCACACTTATGTGGTGATACGAATGTATCGGGAAAATTGCAAGCCTTAATCTATCACTATTTAGGCTCTACGAATTGATTAGTCAGTGGGTCAGTCAGGACATGGTCAATTATATTATATAGCCATCCCTCCCAGCGTTGCTCATGAGAAACGCTTGTGATTTTGTGAGCAGTATATTTTCTGCAGGTAGGCAACCCCCTGCATGTGGTATATTGCAGACCCCGCGAGGTGTGTACGTAATTATAAATGTTTTATTAACACGTTGTTTATAATGTGTCATTTATATAATATAGGTATATAAATTAATATTCCAGCCAGTCGTACATTTTGTTGCCTAATTTCCAGGAATAGGTACTTATGTTTTTATTTTTGACCAAACGAATCAATAATGATGGTGGTTGATAACAATTAATAGACACTAAGTTGTGTGCCAAAGACAAAATTGAGTCTTACTATATTAAAACAAAAACATGGTATGTTATGTGCTCGCATCGCCAACGGTTTGGGGGAGTTTACTTATAAATGACGCACCACTGCAAATTAATAAATAATGTATGGTATTATAATAGACTTAAAGATTTTGACAAAACTTCAAAGGGGGGGGGGGAATTCAGAAAAAAATTCATCCTCTTGCCGAGGACTGTCCAACCTTATACTTATACTTATGTTTTTTTTTTTTTTTTATTTAGCTTTTAGTAATAAACTATAGTAGCTCAACGGTTAATACATATAAAACAAATAAAATTATACAGAAAATAAGACTTAATATAAATAAAAACAAGAAAAAATTGATAACAAGAAAAAGTAATAAGAATTAGGTGACATAAAACTAGATAATGTAACTATACTTATGTTTTATTTCGTTATATTTTAACACTTTTATAATATTTACTGTTAATAAATAATATTATTGACATAAATTAATAATTTATGCTAAATTATTAGCTTTTGATATTCACATTTTAAAAATAATAAACGAGTAGTATAGCGATGACGGGAGGGTGGGCCCGATTTGGGATAGCAATTTGCCCTCTTAAAACTGTGACTGCATTTTAAATTATCAACTTAATAAAATAAATTAACTAGGTAATAATTTATCTACGGGCTATTAACAGGATATTTAATATATTATTATCAAATAGGTATATTGATAACAGTACAGTGCCTATCGACATATAGTGTATTAGTAGGTACCTATTTATCAATGCCAATGAACTTATATTAACGCTGGTCATTGAACTTGATTTACATTTCATAATATATTGGAAGACCAAATCATACAGAAATACCAACGCAAAGTTTGAATAATTGTATGTTTGAGGTGCGCGTTTCTACACTATTTTTTATTTTTTTTATCGTACTCTTACTAATTACATATATTTGAAATATGGGGTAAGTTAAAATTTTTTTTGAAAAACATGTGCTACGTTTATTATTCATATGATATTATGTACCAATTTTAAGTATTATCAATTCAATTAAGTATAATAAATTGTAAATTGCATTTAATAACAAAAATTAAAAATATATCTTATCGCTGCAGTTGCTAAAAGTCTTATCAGTATTAGTTGACTACCCGTGAGATCAAAAAACTCAAAAACCGCGCCACCACCAGGTGATATCACGTTTGAACACTAGATTCACATTTTATAGTATCACAGATAATATTATATAAGATCTACATAATATGCAATACGTGTTAACTCAATATAAAAATGAAAAATATTTTTTTGTATTCTATAATAGATTTGATTTTATTTTCTGAGCGGAGCGATGAATGTATTGGTTTAACAATGATGTGTGCTTTTGATTTTGAGTGAAGCGATAAATGTATTGAATTTATTGTTTTTTTTATTTTTATTTTATTATTACATTTCTTTTTTGTGTCTGTCATCACCGTTTGGGGGAGTAACACTGCTTCGATTTTCTTCAACAATATCTTGTTGGGAAAATGAATCTAGATGGTGCATTTGGGAGGACAAAATTTAAAATTCTCAATAGTTTAAAAAAGCTCAGGGAAAAATGAACAAATATTAAGGAAAAACGGTAATTTTTCCGCAAAGTTTGTTTTTGACAAAATCGATTTTGGCTTTTGGTGTAACTTTATAACAAACAACCGTAGATACATGAAATTTTCACTGAATGTTTATATTATTATTTTATATACACGGTCAAATTTGATACAAGGCTCTTAATATATTGTTACAATTCAGTTAAAAAATATTTAAAATACAGTCACAATTTTTTATAAGCATTTAAAGTTCGAATTTTGACAAAATTGGATATTTACTCGATTAATGCAGAGATTTTTTTTTTTTTGTAATTCAAAAACGATTTTTTTTTATTTAGCCATCCGTAAGTCAAGCTTAGTTCAAACATTGCAAGGAACTCTTATATGTATTAAATCTAAGAGTCCAACTTCTTTTATTCTTCTCATTTGAGTACTAAAACGATATACTGTATTATTAAAACCACAAAGTTTTGCAATAGTACTAGTATAAGGACATAAGGTTCTAGTATTTAGAGAGAATACATGAGATGGAATCCTTCATCTTTTTAAAAAATATTTATTTACCACTTCTAATTATACTCAATAATTAATAATTAATCATTAGCACATTTATAGTTTGACCTATTGAATCCCCTTCTAACTTTTTTTCCAATTCAAGCACTGTTCGTATATAATACTAACAAAGTAATATCTATGTTTTAGTATTATAATTCTTGTAGAATTTGATCGTTCAACGTGTACCTAACTATACAGTGGAAATAGAAAATAGTTAGCATACGTTTTCTGTATGGATTTTCACGTAATTATTTGGTTAGTTTTCTAATTTCATCAATCATTAATTTGATTAAGTGTCAATTCTATATGTTTTAAATTCTATTTTATTCTTATGGTTATGATTGATTGGTTTAACCGATTTAGGCGCATACTATGATAACTTTGGTATGCTGTTTGTAGAACGTTAAATTCGTATAAGAAAATAATTATCGGCGTATTAAAAAAATAATAAAACCTTATCTAGTCTACATACCTGCTAATTAAATTTCTAATCACCAACGATGACCCTTAAGTCCGTAAATCCCTATATTGTAATTCTTGTAATACTATATTGGTATAGTTCTGAAAAACGCACATACCTAACACTTATAATACAACACAAATTAGTTATTGAAAATCAATAATCACCATCATAAACATAATTTGATAATACATTATGAATAATGATATTATATAGGTAAATATATGAAGTAGTGCAGGCGCCGCGCAGAATTATTGTCGTGATGAGACGATGACCTACGTTTTTTCCAAAACTAGATAAAAATAATAAAATAAAAATGTTCACACCGGCGTGATTTGAACAGTGAAAAAGTCGCGGTGGTGGACTCACGTATGTTTAATATACTCTATACATAGACAAAAATCTATTTCTATTATACAAGATAAATATATATATATATAGTTATTTGCTATTTACTACAAGTCACAACCATATACGTCACACGTCTGTTGTCAGTGCGTGAAGCTCTTATAAATTGTTTGTACTTGTAACCATTATCACTTATCAGATACTTACTGCCGATATTCAACCCATATGCGTTGTCTAAACGGCTTCTATACCAGTTTTTTGCAGGTCGTGCACACGCTTAATAATATTATATGAATGTGTAATCAAGTATGGAAAAATGTCGAAAAGAGAATTATTATTACCTTGATGTGAGTGATAAGTAATCAAAGAGAAACAAATGAAACAAAATGATTTAAAATACTCAAAAGGAACCGAAACATGTTTCGTCAAATTGTGCAGATCATGCATGTACGTGATAGAGGCCCAACATGTACAGAGACACCTATGATTCAGTGGAATAAAACGGTCGTGTATTATTATTATTTATTTTCAATCATTCCAATACATTTTTTGTTTAATCAAAATAAGGAAGTATAAATGTTTGCATCTTTTGCATACTTATTATCTATAAATATGATATTTACAATAAGCATGATATGTGCAGTTGCAATTTGATATGATTTGATGCACATGAAATTAAACATCTAGCCAGTGGTCAAACTTGATAAGTTGACAAGTCTAGATTTTTTACAACGAAATACAACCGTTATTACTTAGGTTATCAGTGCTTGATTTTTTCTCATAGTTGGACACCATTTGCCGTTGAAAAAAGCATTATGAGGGTTAATAAAAAAAAAAAAAGTCGTTTATCGGTTAAAAATAAGAGTTGTAAAATCCAATTATACGAGACATATGTAGACGAAAGTGATCAAGACTCAATGTACAACGGCTATGGTACTCATGACTCACTACCTTTGAAAATGCTGTACTGCGGACTCCATTATATTGTAATTGGTGTTTTCTTACCGGTTTTTCTGGACCAGAGGTCCTACAATTACAATTTGATCTCGACGCCTTTGTTATTTTCGTAGGTGAATGATATTTTTGTAAATGCGAATAGCTGGATCGTAATTTAATTATAATTATAATATTATATTATACGCAAAAAGCACATTATTTTGTACACCAAACACCTGCAATTATTACTTCTAAATAAATCTTTCTATTTTATATATTAAAATATCGTATATGATCGTGATCCCATTGTTATAGCATTATTACGTTACAACAACGTGTTGTTATTTCGACAACAAGTCTGGGGTGTCATAATATTAATTATAATTTCTAGGAATCTATGAGTCTGTTTACAGTGGATGCATACCTATAACCCTTTAATGTGCCAGCACCTAAAAAACATAATATTTGGACGAGTCCTATAATATAATATTTTTAAATAATTTGAATACCTACTCAAATAATCATGGACGATGCTACGCGCGTTGTACAACTCTAGTATACACATATTGCATATTAAAAATATTAGGAACGTCAAAAGTATAACAATTAAAAAAACGCGGTGGACAAAACAAAAATGAAAAATATGACAATAATAAGTAATAATTATAATAATAATAATAATAATAATAATAATAACCGAATGACCGTGAAATAAAATTGCGCATTTATCAAAAATATTTTGGTGACTTGTTATATATATTAATATTATAATGGACTAGGTCCTGTGTGATTTGATAATAGACTCTCAAATAGACTCCACCACGTTATTGTTATATTATTCTGTTTTTGCAAGTATTCTACAAAAGACTATCGTGACGCACGAGTGACAACCATTCTGTGTTTATTTTTCTGAATGTCATTAGATTAAATTGCATATTTATTATATTATGCGTTATGTAGAAATAAACAAATTTTTCCGCACTTGCAGGCTTTTGTCCCGAGGCACCTGCGTCATCAGTACACATGCAATGATTCTGAAATAGGTGCGATATCAAAGTAAAAATTTACTTGTACGCACGCTGTACCTCAAAATATTCTCAATGTGTACCTGCATTAAAATAAGTTCACTGTTCAGTAAGTTAAGAAACGTATATATACCAATACACACGCCGATGGTAGGCAAGTTTCATCATTCGCAAAACGGCCTGTGACGGGGAAAATAAAATACCAGCACGTTATGCTAGGTATATTGTCTTCGCACGTGTATATGTAAAGTAAATTATACAAATTATTTCTTTTGTATTAATAAGAGATCGTACACATCTGAAGCTAACGCAGACTATACCTAACTATTATTTACGTATATATTATTATCATGTGCATTTAAGATGGATATTCTGTAAAAACTCGGTGCAGCTAATCACGCTGAAAATACGTAGGCAATTTTTTATACCAATTTATAGGCTAGGTTGGGTTTAATTTGAGTGTTTATATATTTCAAGTTTTAACTGTTGTATACTGAAAAGGCCAACCATGATTTTTTACTAAAACAATATGAAGTAAAATTATTTTTTAAATATATACATATAGCTGGCAGGTTGTTAATTTTACGTGATTTTGAAAGTTTTAGAAACATTATTCCACGAAAGTATAAGTGAAAAATCGTGCACATCTAATTTTAAATTATATTATATGGAATAATATATATATATAAATTATATATTATATAACAATGCTACCCCAAATTGTTACTCCTTATAATTAATCAAATCCTAATATTTCTTAATTTAAAGTATAGACCTACCTATACTTAAATACCATATAATTACCCATATAATACCTATGTACTTCTTTCTTTTGTAATGAACCTCCGTTTTTATAAATAACATGACTTTTTGAAGTATGCAAATTTAAATTCAAAAGAGTAAGTTTCTGAGTTATTTAATTGTAAGTACTAATTGATAATAGTATTTACAATAATATTATAATCTATAATAAAAGGTTAATAACATACTAGCTGATCTCGCGCACTTCGTTGCCCATAAAAAGTTACAACTTTAAAAAAAGATTGGATTGTTCAACCCCTTTTGGGTTCAACTCAACCTCCCGGGTAAGCAATTCGACTACTTCGAATCGCGGACAATGTCCGAAAATTCGATTTAATTTATGTGTTTTTTTTAAAAAAAATTTCCGTTTCATAAAATTTTATTTTATTTATCATTATTTTATAATTTTTATAAAATCATTATGAAAAAATATACTCTCCTGAATAACTATAGGCACATACAAGTTAATAACTGAAAAATTACACTTTGACCACGTTCAATCAGTTTTTTTTCACACAAGTACCTCATTATACGTCTTATACTCTTTTTAATCGATATGCAGTCGTGCAATGGAGGCAGCGGGAGTGCGGGCATATAATTTTATTCATGAGAAACCTCGTCACTGTCTCTAACACAAGGAAGTGTTAAAGGGAAAATAGAGATGTGTAAGATAATTTAAACGCATGGATGGTTGATATAAATCAATTAAACGAGATTGAGGTCTTAGGTTTTTGCCCGGCTTCAAAAAAATAATAGTTATCACTATTGGATATTAAAAAAAAATCACCATTTTAGGTATTATTCAGCCAAAAAGCACATTTTGGACTCCTGCTTCTAGTGCTTATCCAGAGAATATACTCAAAAGGTATTAATAATACCTTAAAATGATTTATAACAAGCAATTCTTTAATTAGAGTTACGCTCATAAAAAACGCATAAATTAGATGGGCGTGAATATGAAGCTTATAATGAAAATTTAGTAAGTGGATAAACTATGTGAATGAAAAATAGTGTAAATATGCGTTTATGACATCCCCCCACTTTTATTACTGAACTCATTGTTATTATTTTGCTTGTATTTCACATTTTATAAGCGTGAGTATTGAGGCTCGTGAAATTTGTATGACGACAATAAACGCCTTTTTTCTATTTATGTAGGTATATAACGAAAATACTGTTGTTTATCGTTAAAAATACCATTGTTTAATCTCAATACTCTGTGCTCTTACAATATACGTGGTATTATACCTGGTGGCACGGAACTGAATTTTTTTAAGGGTGGCAATGACAAATAACTAATACCCGAACTTGTACGTGATAAAACCTAAGCCGTTGGGGTTATCTATCCACTCCTGCACCTCGTCATTGAATAAGTCACTGTAATGTATATTGTATATGTTTAATTTTAAATCAATGATAAATCATTCCATACAAAAAACGATTCTTAACAAAGACCTCGTCAGCCTAATATATTTTATAATAAATAATCAATTATTTCTATTTCCAATGTGTATATTACAAACTGAATCATTTTTTTTTTTAATTGTTAAATACAATTATTATTAATAAAATATATTTTTATTTAAGAATTCTGTTCTAATTTATTGATACTCGTAGGTAGGTAATAATAAAATATATAGCACCAGCTCCAGCACAGACAGTTTAGTTTATGGATTTTAAGTGTCTCGGGACTCGCTGCCTACCATAGTTATTATTTTTTTTTTGTGAAGATACCTCCTACTGAATTTGATCACACAAAGCTAACACCAAAAAAAACTAATACTATGTAATGTACATAAATATTTTGAACATTATTTTAATTATATATCCAGAGCGAAATTACTTTCCAAGTTCAATTTCATTGGTATAGCTATACTGTGACTAACTACAATATTATTTTGATAAAATGATATCATAAATTATATTTTAAAATTCAAAATTAATTTAACTTTTAAGATAATTTGCAATCCGTACAAAAATTATTTTTATAGGTAAACAAATCTGATAGTTGGCCTATTTTTATTTCTAAATTGTTATATTTTTCGTAACCATGGATAATTAATTATTATTAATATTTATTGATGCTTTAAATATATTTCATTATATTATTTATTGTATTGTTTTCTATAGTTCGCTACGAATCAATATTTATTTGTTTATAACAAGAGTTATTAAATCTTTACATATTTTAATCATTGGAGTATGGCGTTCTCTAATTTGATGTTTTTCAAACCTCAAGCTATGTTCAACGCTATTAGAAAAGTATCAACGATGAGCATATTTGACAAGAGCATTTTGCCCTACGAAAAGTTGGAATCAAACTTGAAAATTGTGAAAGACAAGTACGTAAATAAATAAATAAATAATTATTTTTCAATTACAAATAAAATTATTCCTATTTCTTTACAAACGCATAATAATATATCCACGAACCACGTTGGATACAGGCTCGTATTAAGTAATTTGAGGGGGGTGGGCTATAGGCACTTTTTCCAAAATATGGAGAGTTATGTCACAGTTAATTTTTTCAGTTAAATTATAATTATTATTAAACATTTCTTGGGCCCAATTGGTTCGTAGGCTCTAAGCACAGTACCTAAATGCCTCTGGAACCTAAAGTGGTCGGAAAAATTAAATTACAATACAAAATATGACTGCTAAAACGTAATTAAAAATCAAAGCATTTTATGTACATTCTATCATAGAGGTGTTTTCGAAATTATGGATAAATTTGAGAGTGATCGTTTTGTTTTTAGAATTTCTATTGTATTAGAAGATATACTCATCTATAATATATTTGAACTAAAATATATTAACTATAATTATCGTGAAAATAATTTTCTAATGCTAACGTATACAACATCATTTTTTCTTATGTTTTTTCACCACCACCAACCTGGAAAATGTGGTTGGTTTTAGAAATATACAGTTTAAAATTCTCGTCTTGCCTCCCATGACATCACTGTCCGTGGTCTAAATAAAGGGTATAAAACTAGGTACTCTGCCGGGAAATGTTTTTTAAATTTTCTTTCTGCGATCAAAATATCTATTTTTGCATACTGAAAAAAAAACGATTGTAAAATCAGAATTTTGAGGAAACTTTTTTGATATAACTTATATGGTTGTACCCAAAATGATTTTACATGACAAAAAGAGTTATTTTATCGATTTAAATTGTACGGGTAATCGAAGCGATCGACTGACTCACCGGGTCAATATATACTGTTAAAAATATAGTTTTGTATGAGTTACGTGTTTTACCGTTGAATTGATTCCGTGGTTATTAAGAGTTAATTCCCTTATTATTATTGTTATTATTCCCTTATTGTTGTGTATTAGTAACAAAAATATCAGATATTTTAACCCAAGAAAAAGCGAGAAAAATAAGTTTTTATGGCAGAAGTGTTAAGCAAGTATACTGTTAATCTGTGTGTCAAACAAATGTGTTTCAAATTTTCACCTAGTGCAAACTAAAATGCAATAAAAAAGTCCTATGACGATTTTTAAGATATTGTTCTTATCCCGGGGTACAAAGCCCATGCCGATAAAGAAATAACGCCTCACCCCAACCATGAACAAATAATAAAAATATAGCACTCAATATTTACAATGTGGTGAATAGATAAATCAACATTTTTAATAATATAAATTTAAGTAAGTGATACAGTCATATAGGTGATTTATTGTTTTACTTGAAATATTAGAAAACATAATTAAGTTATATCTTGTTTTAATAAAAAAAAAGAACGCAAAATATTATAATTACCTGCTTGTTGATTATTAATAGATATTTTTACTGCATTAATAGGTACTCTATTCCGTACGATTATATGCCTTATCAACATTAAGAAATTGTTTTAATAATTATTAAGCATTTTTGGTACCTACTCAAAGATAACAAATTAAAATAATATTTTCAATATTATTCTGTACTTATGGTGTCATAAATAAAATATCAAATTGTTATGTTTAATTTAACACTTTTTTTAATTTTTTTAAAACAGAATAGGAAAACCGTTGTCTTTGACTGAGAAAATCCTATATTCGCACTTGGATGACCCAGCTAACCAAGACATCGAACGAGGTGTATCTTACTTAAAATTAAGGCCCGACCGTGTGGCAATGCAAGATGCTACTGCTCAAATGGCTATGCTGCAGTTTATGTCATCCGGTTTAAAAAAAGTTGCTGTACCTACGACTATTCACTGTGACCATTTAATTGAAGCTCAAGTAAATTCAATTTATTTAGCATTTAAAATTGTGCATTATTTGTATTAAAATGTTTTTAAAAACAGACTGGTGGAGTGGAGGACTTAAAGAGAGCTAATGTAGATAACGAAGAAGTATTTAGTTATTTGAAAACAGCTAGTGCTAAATATGGAGTTGGTTTTTGGCGTCCTGGTTCAGGGATTATTCATCAAGTATAACAAAAACAAAATATTGGATATTATATGTATATCAAAATGTATAAGAAAACATTAAATTATAATATTTTATTTAGATAATTCTGGAAAACTATGCTTTTCCTGGATTGTTAATGATTGGGACTGACTCGCACACACCTAATGGTGGTGGACTTGGTGGTTTGTGTATTGGAGTTGGCGGTGCGGATGCCGTTGACGTGATGGCCAATTTTCCTTGGGAATTGAAGTGTCCTAAAGTAATCAAGTATTATTATCTAATAATTTTAAATTATGTTATATTAATTTTTAATATATAGATTATTGGAGTTCATCTGACTGGTAAAATGAAAGGTTGGACTACACCGAAGGATGTCATTCTTAAGGTGGCGGATATTTTGACAGTCAAAGGCGGTACGGGTGCTGTAATTGAATATCACGGCCCAGGAATAGATAATATATCATGCACAGGTAAACATGTCTATACATACAACAAGAATGATTGTTTCTTTCTTTCTTTGTCCTCTATAGAATCAAAACGATTGGGACGTTTTCAATAAAGTGATACTAATAGATTTCTTGAGACTTGGGGAGGATTTATTGCTTCGGTTTTCTGGTTTTCAACCCATATAAGTTGCGCTATAGCACTCGCACATTAATACAGATTCTTCTCACGAAACTTTAATACAAAATATATTTTTGTTTGTATTATAAGGTTGCCATTATTGGTTACAGATAATAATAGTTTTTATGATTAGATATAATTGTGTGTATTGTATTATATTTTGTCATATAAGCTCATAAAACTATAAAAAGAAAATGTGAAATCGAGTGTCTGCTATCTTTAGTTATATACAAAGTTTTTGGTTGAGGTTTTTATAGGTAAATATAGTAAAGAAATACTTCGCCCATTTTGACAAAAAAAAAAAAAAAAAAAATTGAAGATATTTTAACAGAAGCAAAACACAAAAGATAAATAAATAAATTATAAATAGGTTAGTCATTAAATACAGACATTATTAGTCACTGGTTGTACCTATAAAATTGCAATTATGTAAATCCACAGTTTTTGACCAATCGGCAACAAATTATCCACAAATATTTTTGTGATCCCGAAGTGTCAAGCTAGTATTAAATTAGAAGCCACAAGT
This sequence comes from Nasonovia ribisnigri, assembly GCA_027563435.1. NCBI lineage: Eukaryota > Metazoa > Arthropoda > Insecta > Hemiptera > Aphididae > Nasonovia > Nasonovia ribisnigri. The sequence continues at coordinate 51,341 of JANEHU010003983.1, forward strand.
CATTTTTTGGTGGCTTATCCACTATCAGTAATATTAAAAAAATAACAGCATAGTCGTTTATTTCTGCTTGAAATCGGTTTCACATAAGACAAAAAATGTACTTATTACTTTACGCCGTAAATGGATTGCTCATATCTGTTTTATTTAACGCCGGGTATACGGCAATAGATACCTATTAAACGTAGAGTATCAAAATTTTTAACAATCATTCAATCATATTTACAAAGGCATGGGTACCATTTGTAATATGGGTGCAGAGATTGGAGCCACTACTAGTTTATTCCCATATAATCGCCGAATGGCAGATTATTTAAAAGCTACCTCACGTGGATATATTTCTGAAGAAGCTGCGAAGTACAGTGAATCGTTGTTGACTCCTGACAAAGGCAGTAATTATGATCAGGTAATTTTTTTTTCTTAAACTATGACAATGTTATGCTAATATTTTGTTGTATTATCATCATCAATAAAATTTAGTTAATTGAACTTGATTTAACATCATTGGAACCTCATGTCAATGGACCTTTCACGCCTGATCTCGCTCATCCTATTTCAAAACTTGGAGAAAATGCCAAAAAAAATGATTGGCCTGTTGAAATTAAAGTTGGTTAGTAGTTACTTAGTTGTTTAATTCATACAAATTTTAAAAAAAAAGGAGAAACTAAGACAACATTTTACTAAATCGATCTTATTTTTAAATTGCAGTACAGTCTAATTATAAGGAATCTTGTATTAAATTTTCAAACCTTAGACATCAAAATTAAATATTTTTTAATTTTGATATTGAAAACCTACTTGAAAGTCTTAATAATTTATAATTACTTAACGTTTATGATAACTGTGATAAATTTACTGTTTATAAAATATACTATTTACTAACAAACTTATTTTATTGTCCCACAAGCTCTATGAATTTTCATTTTCTCAATATGACTCGATTACTATGATTTTTACTCAACGATTTCCAAGCCTACGTTTCCATTATAAACTGTAACAGATATGTGATATTTGCAGTTTAATTTAAGATTTGTGTATAAAAATTTAAATGGCTCATTATAATATTATATGAAATTTAATTTAAAATGTATACAAAATTTTTTATACCTACTGAAATAAGTAAAATTAAGATTTTACATGACAGATTTTTATATGTTGTACCTTCGTTAAGAAAAATTAAAAACCATTTGCACAAGTAAATTGATGTAATATGAGAGTTATTTTATTACCAGTAAAAATACAAGTATCCATGGATTTAAAACCGTTTTATCACCATCACATAAAAATACTAAAAACTGTACTGTCATTAGAGTTGTTAAATAGTTGTATGATACTATATTTTTTTTATTTCAGGTCTGATTGGAAGTTGTACAAATTCAAGTTATGAAGATATGGCGAGATGTGCTAGTATAGCAAAGGAAGCTTTAGGTCATGGACTCAAATCAAAAATTCCATTTAACGTTACTCCTGGCTCAGAACAAATTAGGGCAACAATTGAAAGAGATGGAATTGTATAAAAGAATAAAATATTAAATTAGTATTTATTGGTAGAATTTAATTACACTATTGTTTAGGCACAAATACTGAGAGATTTTGGAGGAACTGTACTAGCTAATGCATGTGGTCCATGTATTGGTCAATGGGACCGAAAAGATGTGAAAAAGGGCGAAAAGAACACCATTGTAAGTTCATACAATAGAAACTTTACTGGACGAAATGATGCCAATCCAGCGACTCATGCATTTGTCACGTCTCCAGAAATAGTGACTGCTTTAGCCATTGAAGCTCGTTTAGACTTTGATCCAACAACTGAATCAATCAAAGGGGCTGATGGTTAGTTAAATATTACATATTAGCTATTATCATGATGACAAACTTATGACATTATTAGGTTATTATAATTGTATTTTTGCAATTATCCAAATTGTTTCGTTTGTGAACAGAGTTTACATTTGAGTTTTTATTTATATATTTAAAGACCTAATGTTATCTATTTTTAAAGGTAAAGAATTTAAATTGAGTAATCCATTTGGAGACGAACTACCTCATAAGGGTTTTGATCCTGGTCAAGATACATACCAAGCTCCACCTGAAGATGGATCATCTGTAAATGTCGAAATAAATCCAAAATCCAATCGTCTCCAAGTATTGGAACCGTTCGAGGCTTGGGACGGGAAAGATCTTGAAAACCTCATTATACTTATTAAAGTATATTTAACTTAAATAAAAATCATATTTTTATTACTTTATTATTTATTTATAATACTAATATCCTAATATTATACACCTTTGCAATAGGTCAAAGGGAAATGTACTACTGATCACATTTCTGCTGCTGGTCCCTGGTTGAAATATCGAGGGCACTTGGATAATATTTCAAACAACATGTTTTTAACGTAAGTTATAAAAAACTGTTTTTATTGAAATAAATAAAATAAAATTGTCATATTCATTATTCCAGTGCAACCAATTCCGATAATAATGAAATGAATAAGGTTAAGAACCAAGAAAATGGAGAATGGGGTGGAGTACCAGATACAGCAAGAGCATACAAAGCTCAATGTTTACCGTGGGTTGTGTTTGGTGATGAAAACTATGGCGAAGGAAGTAGTAGAGAACATGCCGCTTTAGAGCCACGACATTTGGGAGGACGTGCAGTCATTGTTAAGTCTTTTGCCAGAATACACGAAACAAATTTGAAAAAGCAAGGATTATTAGCCTTGACATTTGCCGATGCTAAGGACTATGATAAAGTTCAACCAAGTGATAGAGTATCTTTGGTCGGACTCGACCAATTCACCCCTGGCAAGGTAGAATCAAACTGTTTAATTTATAACTTTTGCATACGTAAACTTACTATTTATTTAATAAATACATTTTTAGTTGAATTATCCAACAAATATATTTTATTATTTCAGCCTTTAACCTGCATATTATACCATACTGATGGAAGAAGTGATGAAATATTACTCAACCATACATTCAATGAACAACAAATTGAATGGTTTAAGGCCGGAAGTTCATTAAACAGAATGAAGCAATTGGCGAATTGATCTAGTAGTATAAATATAACAAACAGCATATAAAGTAAACCCTTTTATCTGGTTCATTACAGAATGAATCAATTGGCTAACAAATCTATATAACTTGTATACTTAGTATACGAACTTTATATGCTGTTTATCCAGTTTATTGTAAAATAATATAATGTATTTATTCATTATCTGGATTATACAGTTATATTATAATGTCTTCGTAAATTGTATACAATATTATCTATGGATATCCACGAAGAAATTTAAAACATAAACTAGTCCTCATAAGCTTACACATAGTAAGGTATTGTTTTAAAACCTCACACATTATATTATCTACAGCTGATATATCTAAATTTCAAATTAATTTAACCTCCTTATAATTTTACTTACATACTAGTAATGTGTACCTCGTATTCCAGTTTTGTGCATTATCTATATAAAAATACTTTAAAGCATCCAGTTATCGGTACCGTGTCATGCTCGAAAGATTATAGGTATGTTCGAAAGGTCGTATGTTTGAAATTACCGATAGATGAAAATACACTAACTTTAGCATAATATTAATTATAATTTATTAATTCGATCGTCTATATAAAAAATTTAATTTTAAAAATATCAAAAAGTCTTAAAATAAATAAGTCATAAATAAATATATATAATATATGTTAAATAAAAAAACTAAAAACTTAAATTATATGATATTTCTCGTAGAAACTCAATCATAATTATTTCCGAATTTTAATAATATTTTTATATTAAATTTTTTATACAGACGTTCGAATCAACAAATAATAAATAATATAATAAAATTCGTGTATTTTCATCAATCAAAAATTTCGAACACATGAAACGCTACCGATAAATGGATGCTTTAAAGTACTTTAATACATATTATTATCGAGCTATTATTCCAGTTTTGTGCATTATCTATTTAAAATACTTAAAAGCATCCATTTTTCGGGAGCGTAACATGTGTTTGAAAGGTCGTATGTTCGGAATTATCGATGGATGATAATACACGAATTTTATCATACTATTTATTATTTGTTCATTCGACCGTCTGTGTAAAAAATTAAATTTATAAATATGATTGAGTTTCTACGAGGAATATCATATAATTTAAGTTTTTAGTTTTTTTTTATTTAACATATACAGTGTGATGTCTGTGATCACGGTAAGTGGGAACACTCAGTAACTATGAGCAGGCTTCATATAATAAAAAACTGTTTTTATTGAAATAAATAAAATAAAATTGTCATATTCATTATTCCAGTGCCACCAATTCCGATAATAATGAAATGAATAAGGTTAAGAACCAAGAAAATGGAAAATGGGGTGGAGTACCAGATACAGCAAGAGCATACAAGGCTCAATGTTTACCGTGGGTTGTGTTTGGTGATGAAAACTATGGCGAAGGAAGTAGTAGAGAACATGCTGCTTTAGAGCCACGACATTTGGGAGGACGTGCAGTCATTGTTAAGTCTTTTACCAGAATACACGAAACAAATTGAAGGGTCCGGTGCAATAACAAGGTACCTCCACTTTTTGAAATTGTTCAGGAGACATAAAAAATGTTTTTACTGACCCACCTTTCATCATGTTACTGTTTCAAAAACTGATTTTTATGCTTTGGATGTATATATAACATTCCATAAAGCCTTATTACTTTTAAATAAATTTTAATAATTTTAATTAATTAATTCAAGTTTAATTTAGTGGAGATATATGGGTTTTTGCCCCAAAATTAAAATCCATGTTTTATGTTTTTTATTTAATCTCATAAATTCTTTCATCATATGTATTAAATAATCTCAAAAAACATTTACAATGTGTAATTTATACCTATAATCAAAATCATCCAACCTATCACAACATTTTATAATGATTAAATTGAGTAACTATGTGTTTTAAGGAGATACCTGGTTTTTTGACGCAAAATATAAGTAAAACTTTGGTTTATGCATTCATCAATGTAACTTTGATATCCTTTACGACTAAGAAAATACTTAACAAAACTACTTTGGTAGGATATTTCATTTTAGAATATAATCATGAGCATATTAGTACCTATTAATGAACACATAATAAATAAATAGAAAATATATCTTAAAATGATAAAAATGTATTTGTTGTCACTCACAACATAATATAATAAATCAAAAAGAAACAAATTGAAAATAACATAACACCTTGAGCATGTATAAAAACAAATAAAACAAAAACCTTCAATTTGAAAAAGCAAGGATTATTAGCCTTGACATTTGTCGATGCTAAGGACTATGATAAAGTTCAACCAAGTGATAGAGTGTCTTTGGTCGGACTCGACCAATTCACCCCTGGCAAGGTAGAATCAAACGGTTTAATTTATAACTTTTGCATACGTAAACTTACTATTTATTTAATAAATACATTTTTAGTTGAATTATCCAACAAATATATTTTATTATTTCAGCCTTTAACCTGCATATTATACCATACTGATGGAAGAAGTGATGAAATATTACTCAACCATACATTCAATGAACAACAAATTGAATGGTTTAAGGCCGGAAGTTCATTAAACAGAATGAAGCAATTGGCGAATTGATCTAGTAGTATAAATATAACAAACTTAACTTATATCTGCGTTCTGTAATGAACCAGATAAAAGAGTTTACTTTATATGCTGTTTGTTATATTTATACTACTAGATCAATTCGCCAATTGCTTCATTCTGTTTAATGAACTTCCGGCCTTAAACCATTCAATTTGTTGTTCATTGAATGTATGGTTGAGTAATATTTCATCACTTCTTCCATCAGTATGGTATAATATGCAGGTTAAAGGCTGAAATAATAAAATATATTTGTTGGATAATTCAACTAAAAATGTATTTATTAAATAAATAGTAAGTTTACGTATGCAAAAGTTATAAATTAAACAGTTTGATTCTACCTTGCCAGGGGTGAATTGGTCGAGTCCGACCAAAGATACTCTATCACTTGGTTGAACTTTATCATAGTCCTTAGCATCGGCAAATGTCAAGGCTAATAATCCTTGCTTTTTCAAATTGAGGTTTTGTTTATTTGTTTTATACATGCTCAAGGTGTTATGTTATTTTCAATTTGTTCTTTTT